>BSBK01003238.1:1392500-1430000 GCA_027943335.1 Chamaecyparis obtusa | reverse complement strand
GATTCAAGGTTTGAAGGCAAGTAGCCATTCAAGATCTCCAACTCTTCATCCATTTAAGAAAATTAAATCTTCTCTCATTGATGAAAGTTTCTCTCCAATGGTGGCCACATAGAGGAATTCACAAGAAAGAAAGAAGATACATTCCTCTTCTCTATTAAAGATTTCAAGCATACACTCAATCAAGATATGGGATTTGCAAGTGTAGATCTATATATTTGTGAATGCATCCTTGAATCTATAACACATTTCAAACATGAATTTCAAGCATCTTCATGGATTTGACTGACTTATACATCCATCCATCAGTATTTTTCATGAAAGGTAAATCTGACATTTATCTTGTTTACATTACTTTCCTTATAAAATTCTATTTCATTTCAAGGTTGATTTCTATACAAGGGCTTGACCAAGGCAATCCCCTTTCCACAACCTTTTCCCCTTTTTCTTGCATGCAAGAATAGATTTTCAAATTTTTGGATTTGGATTTTGGGAGTTACAAAAATAGTTGCAGACCCTTCATGGATTTCATCAGATCAGAGTCTCTAGGACAAGGTTGGCTTTTTTTGACTAGGTCGACTTTGTTCGACATATTCCTTTAGATTTGGAATTTTCATAGTCAAAATTTGCAGGTGTCAGAGTGCCAAATCTAGAACCATTTCTGATTTTGATAGCTCTACAACTGATAAAATTAGTTCTCAAGTTCACTCTTCTTCTCCTAGCTTCAAGGTAAGTTCATTCTTCCTCTTTTCATCTTGCACTTACTTGTATACATCAGATCTAATATCTTATCTTGTTTATCATTCCATTTATCATAGCATTAATTCCTTTCATAGATTTGCATATCATTTTTACATATCATATACATCTTAACATTAAAGGAACCCACCCCAAAGCATACTCCATCCTCAAATCTAGATCTTGCTTTAGGGGTAAGTGCACAAAGATGGGGGACCAAAAAGGGGGCATAAGATGCCACTTTTTTTTTCTGAAATCAATAAACTCTGAACTTCAACAAAATATTGAAGATAGTTAGACTCAAAATTTTAAGATGCAATAAGAATAAGAGTTGTAGTACTCTGAATCTAGTTTATAAACTACTAATTTATTTTGAAATGGTGGATATTAAGGCCCTGAAAAAGGGGGAGCAAAAAAAGTGGTCCTATTTTTTGTGAAAAAACATAATATAGTATCTAGTGTGCTCCCTCTAAAATGTTAGCTTTTTTTTTATCGCTTTAGTGAGAAGTTAGCTTACACTACATAGTTTATCCAATATTTTTCTACTTTTTTTTTACTTTTTTTTTATGAATATATGGATATTTTACGATTTTTCAAAGTGTACACATCCTAAAAATGTGAAATTTGTGTGTTCTCCCCCTAGAAATCAATGAAAACTAATAAAAAATTAAAACTTATTTTTTTAAAGTGCATAGAATGGAGCCTAATTTATAAAAAAGTAACTTGTTTCAAAATTTGATGAACACGCCAAAATCTAAGCCCAAAATACAACACATTGGTTTTTGACAAAAATTAGACTTAATTACAAAACAAACTAGAGATGAAAAGCTTAACATAATAAAAATTTAAAATAAATTATATGGTTAGATAGCTAACATAGAGATCTAGAATATCAAGTCGTCAAATTTTGTCATTGTTGAACCACATGCAAACCTGACAAGAAGCACACACAAGAATATGTTATTTTCTTGTATGTTTTCTAGAAATTAATCACATCTTAGATCTATTTGAATCCTCCAAGCCTTTGGGATGGATTGCCAAGGAAAATCGAAGCGTTAGGCTTGGTGGTTCCCAATGTAGTGAATAGGGCCCTATAGATCATACACTCAATATGGCGTACACCCTATGTATATAAAAACATTATGAAATATTGAATTTGGTAAAGTAGTTTACTTGAAGCCTATAGGTCATACTCCCTATTTAAGAGAGAGAGAGAGAGAGAGAGAGACTGCAGAGGGTTTGTATTCCAAAATTGTAAGATTTTCTTACACTTTTGATAATGATATTATAGTGTCAAGTTAGGTTCAAATACATTTCACACCCCTTGCATCATTAAAAATCCTTGGAAATTCATAGAAAATAGAAGATTAATTTCCATCTAGTCCATGCCTAGTGCAATTATTGTTTCTTGATAGAATATTATAGGGGCTTCCACCTATTACAAGATCAAAACCTCCAATTGAGTTAATCATTTCATCAAGTGTTTTGGCTTTCATATTATTCACATCCTCCACCTCAATCACTTGACCCTTTTGATATGTTTTTTCCCACTAGATTTTGAGGATAAGCCTATTTTATTTGCAATTTTTTGGAAATACAACACAATTGAGAGGTAAGGGGTCCTAAGGGGTCATAAGTGGTCTTAATGGGTACTAAAACACATTAATCTGCCCTAGGAATATATCTTAGGGTTCCTAAAGGGTCATAAGGGATCATAAAGTGTCCTAAGGTGTCCTAATGTGTTCTAAGGGGTTTTAATGGGCCCTAAGGGGTCCTAAGACCACTTAGGACCCATTATGACCCCTTATGATATATTAGGACCACTTAGAACACATTAGTGTGTCCTACAAAATTTAATATGTTCTAAGGGGTCGTAATGGGTCCTAATGTGTCCTAATGTATCTTAATGGGTCGTAATGGGTCCTAAGGGTTTCTAGGACCACTTAGGACCCATTAAAACCAATTAAGACACATTAGGACCCATTAAGACACATTATAACCCATTAGTATGTCCTAAAATTATTAGTGTGTTCTAAGGGGTATTAATGGGTTCTAATGTTTCCTAATGGGTCCTTATGCATCCTAAGGGGTTTTAATGGGTCCTACGAGATCCTAGTACCACTTAGGACCCATTATGATCCCTTATAATACATTAAGACCACTTAGAACCCATTAGTGTGTCCTATGATGATTAATGTGTTCTAAGGGGTCTAATGTGTTCTAATGGTACATAATGTGTCCTAAGGGGCCCTAGTGGGTCCTACAACCACTTACGACTCATTAAGACCCTTTATAATATATTAGGACCAATTAGAGCCCATTAGTGTGTCCTACAATGGTTAATGTATTCTAGGGGGTCGTAATAGGTTATAATGTGTCCTAATGGGTCCTAATATGTCATAAGGGGTTATAAGAGGTCCTAGGACCACTTCAAACCCATTAGGACATAGTAGTGTGTCCTATGACAATTAATGTGTTCTAAGGGGTCCTAATGAGTTCTAATTTCACCAAAGGCCATGGATGACCCGGTTCCCTAGATAGTTCTCCTCACTGGTGTTATATTTTGTTGATACTCTAAAAGTTCCTTTTTGTATGAAAGGTGTTTAATATTGAGCTTATTCCTTGCGTATATATGGGACACTGTATTTTTGTAAAGTATGTTGATGTAATCTCTCGAACATGATGTAATCTTCCTTTCAAGTTAATATAAATTATGGTTAATAGAAAAAAAAATGAGTTCTAATGTGTTTTAATGGTACCTAATGTGTCCTAAGGGATCCAAATGGTCCCTAACGGGTTTTAGGATCACCTAGGACACATTACAACCCCTTAGGACATATTAGGAGTTTTTGGGACACATTAGAACCCTAAAGTGTGTCCTACAATGATTAATGTGCACTAAGGGGCCCTAATGGGACCTAATGGGTCCTTATGTGTCCCAAGGGGTTCTAAGGGATCATAGGATCCCTTAGGACACATTAGGACCTATTAGGACTCATTAGAACCCTAACATTTGTCCTACAATGATTAATGCATTCTAAGGGATCCTAATAGGTCGTAAGCTATCCTAATGGGTCCTTGGACCACATAGGACCCATTATGACCCATTATGACACATTAGAACCCATTCAAACACATTATAGCCCATTAGGATGCCTTAGAACACATTAATTGTCACAGGACACACTAATGTGTCCTAAGGGGTCATAATGTGTCCTAGAGTATTTTAAGGGATCCTAATGGGTTTTAAAAGGTCATAGAATCCCTTAAAACCAATTAAAACCCCGTAGGACACATTATGACCCATTAGAACTTATTAGAACCCATTAGTGTGTCCTATGATAATTAATGTATTCTAAGGGGTCCTAATAGGATCTAATGTGTTCTAATGGTACCTAATGTGTCCTAATCTATCCTAATGGGTCTTAAGGTGTTTTAGGACCACTTAGGACCCATTATGACCCATTAGGACACATTAGGAACTGTTAGGACACATTAGAACCCTAAAGTATGTCCTATGATGATTAATGTGTTCTAAGGGGTCCTAATGTGTCCTAATGTGTCCTAATGGGTCATAATGGGTCCTAATGGGTCCTAAGAGTTCCTAGGACCACTTAGGACTCATTAAAACCCCTTAGGACTCATTAGGAACCATTAGGACACATTAGAACCCTAAACTTTATCCTATGGTGATTAATGTGTTCTAAAGGGTCCTAATAGGTCATAACGTGTCCTAATGGGTCATAATGTTTCCTAGGGGGTTTTAATTGGTCCTAGGACCACATAGATCACACATTGAGCATGAGAATAAAAGTTGAGGGGGAAAGATGAGATCCGTCTCCAACACCACAACCCCCCACTAGCACAACTTCCAAGAAAAAGAGAACAAGATGGAACAACTAGAGGCCAAACCTAGAGGAGGGCCAAAAACCACAAAAAAATAGGGGAGAGGGAGTCCCCCCTACCACAACCTCCCCCCAATGTAACCAACATAGATCCACCAAGACTTCTGATAGACCCCAAGTAAAAGAAAATTATATTAGGGGTTACACTCTCTAGTGGTGGTAGGAAAGAAAGCCTCACCAATAGATGTCACAAATAGGGCATAGAAAAGAATAGACAACATAGGAAAACAAAATAGAAGGTCCCTCTCAACCAAAAATGGGCTTCCACCAATGTATAAAATAAATTCCAAGGAGGAAACCCCACGTGATCAACATCTACATCTTCTTCAGATGCATCTCTAGTGGCTTCAACAACTCTAGAAACCTTAGACTCAGACTGCATGGTACCTTTCTTGCTTCCTCTCATTTTGAATTTTCAACAGGTGTTAATAGTTATTAATAATAATTTATAAAATTATAATACTAATCTATAAATTTTTCCATTTAGGTAATGGTTTTAAACTTTTGAGGGTTTTGAAACTAAGAGACTCATATTGGTATTTCGATTCTTGGACAAACCAGTTAATCAAGGGAGATTCAGAAATGACTACAATATTGAGTAATGCAATAGAGTATTTATGCACCTGTCTACTCAAATAGAAATTATGGGTAAAATCTAGAACACCTACATCCTACATCTTTTATTTTTGAATCTTATGGTTTAGCGTTTAGATTGTAGAACTAGAATTAGGGGTTCAACTTGAGGGTTAGCATTTTAAGGCTTGCATTTCCTATTTGTATAGAATTATTTTGAACCATAGCAATTACAAGTGATGGGGAAACCATATAGTATAAGTAAAATCTAAGAGAATGAAAAATATAGACTTAACCAAACTGCTTAAAATAAAAGGTTTCACTAATGAATACCATGATATTTATGATCCTATTATCCATGGTGCTAAGTGAATCATACAAATTAGATATGAACTGTCTCATAAGGTGGGAGATCCAAACAAGGAAAAACATATTCCTTTTAACACAATGTTAAATGCAAGTACAAATAAAATTGCATCATGGGATGTTGGATTGGGACGCATGATGTTACCTGGAGTATTCCCTTGACTAGAAATTGTCATGGTCTACACCCAAAATTATGATGAAGATATAAAAGTAGTTGTTAATAAAAATACTCAAGAGGAAATTTTATCCATAACCAAGTGAAAATTTACTCATTTGTTGGACCTAGGGTTTGTAGCATAAAAATCAAACATCCACATTGACCTGTGAAAGTTGGCAGATGAATATGAAAGAATCGATTTAAATTATAAGATTCATTTATCAAAGGTATAATAGTGCATGGTACTAGATTGGATCATAATCATAAGCCTCCTTATGATTTTAATATTTTTGTATCATGGGTTTGGGATACTATTTCCTTGCTAACATTTTTCCTAGGATTGGAAAATAATAGGGAATTAGGTGCCAACCTTCTTGAAATGATTTTTCATATCCATTGTGTAAGTGAGCCATTAAGATATAATTGTGTTGAGCACATTGTTCAATCCACGCAAAAACATTACTAATGATTAAAATAGGTTCCTGTAAGAAATTTAGGTTCACAACCTACTTGTGTTATCTTCTTCTAGCAAAGTATCATACAATATTTGAGACCAACAAGCTTCACATTTAGGTCTATAAGATTGAGGAGAAGACTTAAAAAATAATAAATTATCCAATATATGAATGGACACCTAAGATAACGATGCATGATAACAGAAAGAACTACAACCGCTTTTTAGACTTCTTTTTGGCACCAATGTATCATGAAGTTACAAGCACTCCAATGCCTAGATTGTCTGTCTCTTATAGAGATTGCATTCAACTCAAAAGTCAAATACAATTAGTTGACTAGTTCTTCATGGAAGAGTACAATGTGTTAACATTTTACATATCAGCAATAGAACCCTAAAAAATTCCAATACGTGTGACAAAGAGGGTATTTACATTGGAATATGTAGGACAGATGGAGAGTACAAATTTACTCTTTCATGGTCAGACAAAGAAGACCATATTTCCTTCCTTGCCTTTCTCATGTGGAGGGTTCACATTTGAGAGAAAAGAAATCAAAGTGGCACATGATTTTTTAACAATTTTTAGCTTTGTTGTTGACAATTATTGGTAGTATGGTCGAATCAACATCATTTAAACAAGGCTTAAGATGAATAAAAACTCTGCAAGAAAATTTTAACATGAAAGTAAACCATTGCTAGAAAAGTCTAAAAATATGGACTCCTGGGATGAGGTAAAAAATGGGATGGAGAAAATTGCTGCTAACAATAATACTTCAATAGAAGAATTGTCATCACAAATTATAGCATTACACACATAGAGAACAACAGAGAAGGGTATCCAAAATCAAAATGAAAATAGGAGGTCCTACAATTTCTACCAAAAAGCTGTCGATCCATCTAAAAAATATACTTGAACAATGTAAAGACAAAATTTAGACTCAAACCAAAGTAAGATATTTGTGGACTATGAGGAAGAATATTAGTGATCCAAAGACTAGTGTAGATCTTGATGAAATAGATGAGGATACTGAGTTTAGAAAATTGTGGAATATGGAGCATCCCAAAGAAGTATATAACCCAAGTGATGATGCTAATGAGTATGAGATTGAGGTTATTCCTACAACCACTCCAACAACTACTACAATCTCTACAAAATTGAGTGGAGTCGATGAGTCCATGAGAGAAAAATATAGAAAAGGGGCAACCATGATAGAAAAATGGATTTTGAAGGTCGTGGTCTAGGTCCCAAAGAAGAAGGCCTTTGGTTTCCAATTGTCACACCAGTTCCACCAAAACATGGTGAGAAACTAGTCATTGGAGTTGAATCATTAGATTCATCATAGAAAGGTACTACTCATACCCCTACATCTCCATTTCTATTTGTTAGAACTTCAAATCCACCTTGTGCAGACACTCAAATTAAATGACAACCACTACCAGAGCATGGTATTCCTATTGGTGGTGAATCAAGTGCCACTGCTACTAGTAGGGAATATGCGAATAGTATCTATATTAGTGTTCAATCAAGTGCCATTGTCACTAGTGGGGATGGCATGGGTACTAATAGTAGTTGTCCTGAACAAGTGCATCGATAAGATATCTCTCATAAGAGGTTAATAGTAGTAGATACTATACAAAATACCAGAGATCAAAGCATTGTGAAGGAGAAAAAAGTTATAAAATCAACAATGACTACAAATCCAACTATATCAATTGCCACTCTAAATCTATTGTTTGTAGCTTCAAAACAAACCTCTCAAAAGAGTTCAAAAACTTCACTTGCAAGTGATAGTGGGATAGGATAAGGAATGATTGTAGGTAATCCTCAAAATGAATCAGTTAGAACCATAGGAATAGTTGGAGGCACTAACATCACTACAAGTGCTATTTCACCTTTCAAACATTCAATTGAGTCAGCCACCCCAATTTTTTGTTACAATGATTTCTTTAATAAGTTTGCAAAAATAACAAAATGAATAAAGAAAATAAGAAGACATTGAAGAGGGGTTCCCTTATTGCAACTTTAGAGGAATACCTTGCATCGAACATGATATTTCCTACATGTGACCCAAATAAAGATATGATGGATTTCATGGTTGTTATGCCTCCAAATAAATATAAAAATCCACCACAAAGTCAGATATATCCCTCTAAATTTCACGTTAGAACCCTCCAAATGGATTTGTCAAAAGCTTAAAAAGTGGACAAAATTAGTGTGTTAAAAAAGACCAACAAAGTGATCTACACTTCATTGCTGAAGGTGGAGAGAGAAAAAACTAACCTGGAGAAACAAATAGAAAATTTATATGTAGACATGGAAAATGAAAAAGAAAAGAGGAAAGAAGCAGATAACAAGTGCAATGAATTACAGAGAAGGATAAAAGATTATGCCTCTACATCAACAATTACAGAGCAGGAACAAATGGAGGTAGAACTGAAGGAACTAAGGGAAAAATTAGATGAAAGCAATAAAAAAATTGATGATGAAAGAACCACTTCAAAAAAATTATACAAAAACGTAGAGTTTTCTACTTCCACAAACAAAAATTTATAGAACCAATTGGAGCATGAGACATAAAAACAAAACATTTCGAAGAGAAAGCAGAGGAAGAAAGTAAAAAATGTGCACAAATGAAAGAAGAGTTGCAGAATGCAAACAATAAATTTAAAACTTCAAAAGACATATTGAACGACAATATGAAAAATACAGTGAAGTATATAAAATAAAAAAATTGGGGGAAAATAATGCAGAGGAGTGACAAGTTGTTTGAAAGGTTTGAATTGAATAAAATTCTAAGAGAAATTTTTAGGAAGCTCAAAGAGAACATTGAGAAGAACATAAATATTTACTCAAAAGAGAATATTGCAAAACATATTTTGCAAGAAGTCTATAGTACCAGTGACAAATATTTGGCATCCAAGGGGATCAAGAGATGGATTGATTCCTCATTAAAGGTATCATGTATCATTCAAAAATGCCATAAACTAAGGGAAGCACAAGAAATTACAAATAAAGATGAGAAAAAGATGTTGAATTTGTTAGAATGATTTTAGAATAATTGAGAGGGGGGGTGAATCGGTTATCCTTAGGTCCAGATGTACCGATTCAACTTAAACACTTCAACAAAATTAGATCTACTAAAAAATTCACTCAGTCTCTATAGAATATATCAATAACATAAAACTTGCAGCCCACTGTCCAAAAGTAATCAACTTGCAAAATATAAAACTTTCAACAACATAACACATCAAATAAAATTCACACAAGTATGACACCAAGATTTAACATGGAAACCCAATATGGGAAAAACCACCAGTAACATGCTACCAAATTTTCACTCTTCTAAAGTGAGATCTGTGAAAAGCCAACCCTGTTAAAGGTTACAATACACACTGCTAGGTGTGACCTTGTTAAAGGATTTAATCACCCTGTTAAGAGTTACCTAGTTAGAGGACTTAAGAACATTCCATTAGAATGTCACCTTGATTAAAAGGGTTTACATAATGATTTTTAGGTCAACCTTGATTAAAAGGATTTTAACTGATACAATGGTTAGAAAGTAACAGTAGGTTCTAATCTGAAATATATAACTCACTTTGCAAATACAAATCCAATACGCTCATATATTGATTTATTGGTTGACTTTCACTACCATCTCCATCTCCGATCTACTTAGAAATTCCTTCAAGCAATCACCTCAACTCTGTTCAGCTGTTCATAGCTCTTCTTAGCCTTCTTCTTAGGTTCATCAATTAATAACATCAACCTCTTTCTAGACCTCTACATAACCCACAATTAGGTCATCCTTATACCTCCTTGATTATGTAGATTAATCCATTGCCGCTTAATCTCTTCCGTAGATCTTAGGTTTAGGTCAGATTCATCAAATCCTTCCATCATTTTTTTCTCCTCCTTATCCCTCTAGATACTTCTCAAAACTTCTGCTTGAATCCATAAGAAAATGGTTTACCATGCATTAAATGCTCTAGGTCATTCATCTTTAATGTCAACACATTTTACATATCCCAAGAATTCAACTATGTGGCTGGGATTTTCAATTCCTTCACAAACTGTAAATTACTGACACTTGGTCAATACTGTGTTCATCTACTTGATCATCACTGAATAACTCGGTCATAACGAAAACTGTTCTACTTAGAAAATATTGTCTTTGCTTGGTTAATTCTCTGATACTTGGTAATTACTGATGCTCGGTCAACACTAAAATTTACTCGGCTTATACTAGCACTTGGTTGACACTAGCATCACTTGACTTAAATTGAATTTCTTCTCTTTTTCTCAGTTAAGCCTATGCTTCAAATCAATTGACTTCTCCACTTAGTTTTAAAGATAAACAACACATTACCTTGCCAATGTGCCCAACTAATCAAGTACCCATTGTAGTATCTCATAACTCAACCTTTCACTAGGCCCTCTTATTATCTCCTCTTTTTAAATCCTCTTCATCAATCAAAAGATATGGTACTCTAGTAGATAGCAATTGTCTTACCAATTAATGTTTGACATCAATGACAATATAACAATTGTTTCAATTGTAGTTTTCAATAGAATTTGCAAGAAAAGACAACCAAATTTTTAAATCTTGGTTTGCCAAAGAGTGTTGAAATATCAAATAAATTCATTGAAAAATAAGCTCTCAAAAAAAGGATGGAGGACAAAATGAAGTATGATTTAGACTTGCTTCTTAAGGACACAACTCCTCATAGCTTTCTAAATTTTATTGAGCCATTGAAAACTTTGGATGTGGTGTTGAGTGAAATAGAGGTGTCAAGTCACTCTTCCAAATATGGATTACTGACGAAGTTGCAATTGACTTACCATACTTTAAAAGAAATTGAACTTTCATCAGATGGAGAGTGGAGCACCCTACAAAAACTAGCACAAAGATCTCATCAATCATAGTATGTATTGCATAGTTTTATGGTTTTACTCTTCATTTCAAGGTTTTTTTCTTTTTTCTACTTGGAATTTGGCATCGCTTGAAATAACTCTATTTTATGAATAGGAAAAATTCACCACTCACTATTACTATTCCAACCTATGATGCACATCTTCAACCTTGTAAATTTGTAATTTCAAATTCTTTCAGGTTTTAACTATTTTGCCTTTCCCTATTTTTTATTTTTAGGTTTTGTTCATTGATATTCTCTACATTAAATTTGTCATGGCTTGAATTAAGTTTTAATTTTGAACTCTATTTTTTAAATAGGAGACATGTAGAATTTGCTAAATTGCTAATCCAACTATGATAGTCAGAGATACCTTCAGACTTGTAAAATTGTATTGATTTTGTGACACTGATGGGACAATAGATTCAGTGCCTTGGTAATTGATTTTTTTGTTGATTCTTCACATGTTGCAAATAGACTTGAAGCTATTGTTTCTCCCTTGTTTCTATAAAAGGAAATTTAGGGTCATTTGCAAAGGGTTCTAAAATTTCGTATTGACTTTTGCATAGAGAATCACAGTGAGTTGTGTATTGAATAAATTATAAGATATGGCTATATTTTGAAAGAATTAATGAAAATATCAACATGTCTAGATAAATATCACTCTATTATAAACACCTTACGCTCTTGTGTTCTGTTATTTCTATTTGAAAATAGAAAGTTGAAAAATGCATTTGAAAATCAATATTAAATTTTAATTACAAAAAAGTTGATAGACATAAAAAATCATCAAGTTATCAAAAACAATAATATATTTTTGTAATATGAATGATGAGATACATTAATAAGATTAATAAATACCCAAGAACTGCTAGTGCTAAATCTCTTAAAGTTATCATTCCTCGTTAACAAATTTAGAGCTTCCTTGATTATTTTCTATGTTTTCTTCACTCCAAGTCTCCATGCCTCTATTGAATTGCATCTCAATGCACTACCATTACTTGAGTCAATTGTCCCATAGGCACTTTGGTTGGAAGTGTTTCCCAAACCTCTCTTTCACATTTGGACCTCCAAATTTTTAGTGCCCTATCGTAAGGAAAAGTGTTGACATCATGCCTAGATGTATAGAACCTCAAGCAATTTTCCAAATTCTTGTCTATTTTATTTTTTAGCTTTGATTATAGGAACCCCAAAGCATTGAAAACTCTCTCATCCTCCACTGAACCCAATATCATGGTAAGACATAAATCAAAAAGCTTGAAATATCTGGATATTGAATCACACAACACTTCGCTTTGACCTATATTTTTCCAAAGCCTTATTACTGATCCCTCTTCATGGGGGTTCTCCATTATGTCATATTTTTCCCTCATAATGTATGTAAAATGGGTTGATTTCTCTCTAAGAATAGTTTCATTTAAAATTTCATTTACAATTACTCCATTGAATTCTTTGGATTGGAAAAATTGCTTTATCAAAGTCAGTAGCTTAGTTCAAAAATCAACTGAATTGTTGAGAGACAAATATTGAGGAAACACAATAGACATGGCTTCAAGTAGTTTCTCAGGAGAGAATATGGTTCTAATATGTGAGGAAAGATCATAGGAAATTTTATTCATAGAAGCAATTACAGACTCAACAATCTTGCTAAACTCTTCCCTTATAACTCTTGCTAGTCACTTCTTGGGGCACTTTCATGGTTCCTCAAGCTCAATTGTGGAAAAATAGTGCATTGCTATCTCAACTCCGCATACATTGGCACATAACTCCGCGTTTGCATTGATATATACATGTAAAAAGTTATCAAGATTGTTCAAATCTATGAGTGTCTGCCACTTATAAAAAATTTCATCAGATAATGTTTGTTGACATTAATAGAGATTATCAAGGGTGACGCATGTCATCTTACGCATCTTATCATATTCTACAATATACATAGCTCTTTCTTGGGGTTTTTTCATAATATTCCTCATTTCCTCTAATATGGGGAGAAGAGTTGCTAAATTTAAGAGTGCCTCTATATTAATTAACCTTCGAAGTAGGTTAGGAAATTTTGGTTGGTCTGATTCATTTCTATTTGTGTGAAATAGTCCAATCAAGGATGGATATTTTGAAAAAACTTGATTTGACATATGGTATCATTATCCTTGAGAATCTTGTTCCCATTGGTTATTCCATCAGGAAAGTGTTGAAATTCCATAAATCATTTGGGACTTCAACATAAGTGTGAGTAGAGCTCTTTGATTAAATGTTCAAATTTTTTTATTGAAGCATGCTTGCTTATAATTCCAAAAGCTAGATTCATTTTGTGGGCCATACAGTGAATGTCAGTAATGTAGGGTGCATAATAAATTTCCATATTTGTGCAAAGACTGTTCCTATGACCTTGCATTATTGAAACTCCATTCTCTCCAACACACACCAAAATTTTGGCAATCATCATGTCATCCATACCTCCATATTCAATTAAAGAACTCTTTATCAGTTGAAATAAATTTTCTATTTTTGCACTAACGTCCAATAGATAGTAGATGAGGTTGGCCAACATGATTTTGTATTCGTAACTTTGTCTAAAGACACTCCAATAAAGTTTGAATCTCTTATTCTTACCTTTACATCTTCTTTTTCAACCTCAGCAAGACAACTTTCCCATTCTCATCCATTGTTTACTGACCACTGACTTTTAGGATAGTCAGGAACTTTCAAAAAGTGTAATAAACCACTCATTGATGGGTAGTTTGTCATAGAACGTCCTTTGCTCAAAATATAAAAAAATAACACTTAATTGAAGAGATTTCCCAACTATTCTACTTGCATTTATTTTCCAAGAAAAGCTTCAATATATCCTTTAACTTCAACAGGATTCATCTATAAGTTCTCCTAAAAATAAAATTCTTCAATATTCCTAACATGCTTACATTCCTCCTTTGTTTTCCATCTTATCATTGATTATTCAACTTCATCTATCATTTATTTTTCATAAACTTTATCCATGTGCTTTTCTAATGTGTCAATTTTTAGTTGCAACCTCATTTCCTTGTTATGTTTCCAAGTGCAAATCTTACACCTTCATTCTATTGGAGGCTCACCTTCACTTAGATTCTGCACTTATTTGATGAATGGAAGCTTTAATGTCGCACTAATTTAAAAATTCCTCAATGATAGATCTCACTCTCGATCCTTTTTTTTTAATTTGGGTTGATCCCTTTTTAATTTGTCTTTTCTTTTCCCCTTCTATGCATTATCATCTATGGCATTATCACCCAAGTCAATTATATCATTCTAGCTAACCTGGGTATCTACCAGAAAATCTTCTTCAAGTTCATCATGATCTGAAATATCAAGTGTGTTGCCTTCTTCAATATGAGGTGTAGGTTGTGAATCTTGTACTTGTACTTGTGATTATGTACCTTCTTTATTTTCACCACAATCTTTGCCAATGAAAAAGTATGAAGATAACATTCTGTATTTTCCTGGCCTCTCTTGGCCTTCCCCACATTCAAGATTCCTACCCTTCTTCCTATTTGAAATCTCCAATGAAATAAAGGTTGCAAAAAATATCAACTTGTTGAAGAAGTAATAATAAAACTATATGATTCATTGGCTCTACAAGCTACAATCTAGATGTTTGAGGTCTCCCGGGTGACCACTAACAGGTGCCCACTGAATAAGAATGAACTGAATAGTGCAAAAAGTTAGAGATGATTTCAGAATAATATTATAACACTAAAAAAATATGATCTCACTTACCTTTAGATCAATAGCAATCACCAATGCAATCAACAACAATGGTTGTTCTTGGTCTAAAACTTCACTATTAATCCGAATTGAGAGCTCACTAATCAGAACTAACCAAATTTTATAGAGATAAATTTGATTTTTGAATGTATTTATACCAATCCTTATTTGGAAAATTTGGTAGAAATTTTATATGGTATACAAATATTTGGTGAATCCCACTTAGCTATAACATGTCCTTTGTAATTTTCAAAGTGATTATGGGTCGTCCAGTTAATTGGCAATTATAAGAGTTGGAAAAAATTAGGGTGAATTGAGACACGCTTTTGTAAAATGCTAGGTGAATTCGGTCCTTCTAGCCAAAAAATCTTTATATTGCTAATGGAAAATTATGGTCATCTATTAAGACAACCTCAGAAAGTGTAGGTGAAAATATTAAATTTATTGTGTGGAAAACATAGATTCTCTTGGCGAAATCTTGATAGAGATGTATTTAATTATATTAAATTATGGGTGATTGGGTCGTGTATTGGACCAAATATTTATAAAGTCTGAGCAAAGCAGCCACCCCCGATCGGTATAATATATTCACCATTTTCTAGGTCACTAACATGCAATATTCGCCATTGGCAAATATTCACCACTAAAGTATACCATGTTGATCATCAAAACTTCTTAACCATCAATGGGTGAAACAAGAGAGAACATGTCCAAAGTACAATACCAAAATAATTTGATGATCAACACCATTTTACAAATATCAAAAACACGTGAAGGAACATTGACAACATAGCAATCACCATAAACGGATAGATAACTTCATACAATACTGATTATCGAAAGCACACAAGTGTACCAAAATATGTAGGTTGTGAGTAAAGCCAAGTACACCTTTCATGGAACACCAAAAATGTCCATGCTAAACCTGTTCTATGAATAAATGAAGTGTTTGATGCATTACCAACACCCAATAGGTACATAACCAAACTTGCCAACATCCAACTCATACCGCCAAGATGTCAATATGAAGGTTTTGAAATCAATGAAAAAAATACCAGAAACAACTCAATAAGTCTAACAATATCGTCCACTATATCCCCTTGGGAATTTATGTTTGTTGCATTGACATGCAAGACCTTTTTTCTTTGTAGGGTGGACTAACCTCGACCATCATTTTTTGTTGTACACACAAAAGTAGTGCACTTATATGGATCCTTACATGCAAGGAAACTCAAAAATGAGCCCTCACAAAGCAATCCATAGCTCTCTATGCATGGATTTGCAAGGGACTTTGATAAATTTTCTCTCAGCTAGAGCTACAAACTAGTAACCTTGCTAGTCAACCACACAATGAGAGATTCGAATGAAGACAAGGGCAAGAGTGCCAATATCTTCAAAGAATCAAATGGAAATGCAATGCAATGCAAGCTAAGAATGAGAATGCAAATGTGCAAGCTATGCTATGAAAATGGAAGTACAAACTAAGCTATGAAATGGAAATAGCAATGTGTTACAATCCTTCCTATTAAGCTAAATGAGTTATTCTAAAGCTTGAAAGTGAAATCTAAGCTATGAAAGCATAAACATGAACTACTATGCAAGAATGAAAACTAAACTATGAAGCAAATGAGGAACTCTAAGATGTAACATAACAATGATCTCTAAAAAGCTCCAAAGTCTTCAAGAATTCTTGCAGCATAGAGTTAGTATGAAAATGAGTGTCTTAGAATGAGGGAGAGAGCTCTCCTTTTATAAGAAATGCAAAGGAATGGACCATGGAGATTAAGAGGCAAAAGTCTGAATTGGAGGTGGAGCTTAATAGAGGAGCAATCCGTGTGCATAAGTATCCTCCAATAGGAATTGACTTTGTGTCCATGTGAGATAAAAGTTCTTTTTTTCTTTTTTATAAAATGAGAATAGTGTTTTATTTGTGCAACTTAGGATAAGAGGAAAGGTGGGGATTTTTTATTTAAATAAAAGGGGAGGAAATTCTTTTTAAGTAAATAAAAATTTAGGATAAAATGGTTAGCCTAGGGCAAATAATAAAAAAATGATGAAATTAGGATTTGATCAAGGAAATTGATAATGTTGAAAAGTATTGATTATTGATAAAACTGATTCAGGATAAATAAATCGAATAAATGGGGCCCAAAGTCTAGGCGACCATTTTAGGGTGCATACATTTGCCCCTCTTTGACTAATGTGAGATCGATTTGGGATCACATGTGGTCAAAGAATGAAGTTGCAATGTGAGATCGATTTGGATCACAAGACAACTCAGATGTGAGATCGATTTGGGATCACATCCGGACAAAGCATAAACAAAGGCCTTTGAACATGAGGTCGATTTGTGATCATATCCAAAGTAGGAGATAAGAATCTCAAATTTTGAGCAAAAGCTCACAAAAGATGTCTAAATCAAGAAAATCAAGAAATCAGGGATAAGAATCCCATAAATACTGCCCCCTCAGAATCGAAATCGAAATCAGGTAGAGGAGAACGGCAAATTGATAAAGATTTGATCAAATCATAATGAAATCATAATCGAAGATAAAGGATAACAGGATAACCATTAGGTAGTGAAAACATGTCCCAGTGATGAATGAGAAGAAAAGAAATGAGGTGAATGGAAGACTAGAAGTGTGAAAGACATGAAAGGAAGAAATTCCATCAAAGATCGGAGAATTATGCCTCAAAAATTAATCAACTGCGCAGAAGAAGGGAAATTTGGAACGTGATTTTGACTATCAAGATGACCTCAGATTTTAATTTTGAGTCTGAAAATGGATCCAGGACGTCGAAATTAGATAGGGGTGCAATTTTTGCACAATTTCGAGGTGTTTTGAAAATTGGTCAAAAAGTCAAAAATGCTATAAAAGGGGCCAAAAATATCATTTTCAAAATCATTTGACTTTTATTGATTTGAGAATTGTGAGAGCTTAGAGAGAGAAAATGGCCCAGCAAGAAGTGATTCCAGTCCACAGGCACCGATTCGAGCGTGGTCGGTTGCACAACCGGCCTCCACACTATGCTGCCCCGGTGAGTTTTCAAAAAAACTTCGCTTTTGTGAGTCATTAATGAGCATTTAAGATTTTTAGCACGTTTTTCAAATTTTTAAATTTTTAAATTTTTAGTTTAGGTGAAATATCGTGCGATACTTTAAAAGTATCGCACCCTTTGGGGAGAAATATCATGCGATACTTCACGGGTCTCCCAAGTATCGCTCACGTACAGATACCAGTATCGCACGATACCGGGTGAACTATCACGCGATACCGGGTGAAGTATCACACACCCAAAGGTATATCGCCCTGCTATAGAAAGAAGTATCACGCGATACTTGTTCCAAAAGCAGTATCGCCTAAGGGTAAAATTTGAATTTTTAAGTATTTGTGAGCAAAAATGACATGGGTCTAGACAAGTTTACATTTTTAGAGATGTGTGATACTAATTTTGGGACATCCATCATGATATGTTCTAACAACTAGCTTGGTTTAATGGCTTGCAGGAGGTCTTTTCGGCATTGATCATTAGAGTGCCGAAGGTGGTGGGACTGAAATATGTCTAAAACCTAGATAACCCAGGTGAGGACGACATCAGAGCGATGGGATTCAGATACCTGTTACGGATGCCACACATATGAGCTGATCATGGGTTGTTGACTGCTCTTTCCAAGAGATGGCATAGTGAGCACAACACCTTCCACCTCCCTATGGGAGAGGCATCGATCACACTGGAGGATGTCTATAGGATTCTGCGAGTACCATGCCATGGCGAGCCTGTGAGTATAATCATGTTTTAAAGATATAATTTTTTAAGTATAATGTTTCCATATGATGAAAATGAACATGATTATTTGCTAGCATAGGTATACTATGATCAGGATGCGACTGAGGGGTGGCAGTTGATTGAGGAGATGTTCCAGGATGTTACCATTCTAGACAGACATGTCGGCCGGGAGCGGCTTATGGATGACTTTAGCCGCGATTTTCCTATACCATGCATTATGGCATCATTTATTGGCCAGATCCTAATGACTAATCGTAGTCAGAAGGGATTCCCACTCAAATGGGCCAGGTTACTGATAGACTTGGTAGGCAGACCTTGGCGCATGGCATGGGGAGCTGCCATACTTGCAGAGATGTATCATGAGTTGCACAAGATCATCTACAGGGATGGTCAAACATGGGCTTGTGGTGCCATCCTGGCACAGGTATGGTCTTGGAAGCATATCACTGTGATATGCCCCAGAGTTTAGCCTAGGGAGCAGAGATACCCATACGTCTACAGATATGTGGGTTACATTTCTTATGCTCACATAGGGGATGTGACTCACTATAGATGGATCCTAGATGAGATGACCTTATTCACATGGAGGCCATACAGGGATGTGGAGGCATGGGGAGATGCAGATGATGAGTTGAGTTACATGCTCTGCACTTGGCCACTGGTAGGTCGACATGCAGAGATAGTCGAGAGATTTTACATCACTTAGGTATGGCAATAGTTTGGGAGACAGCAGCGAGTCTCCACAGAGACGACCACCTATGTGAGGGCCAGGGATGAGGAGGGACAGGGATGGCTACCCATGTTAGACTATTGGCGGGCTATTGATGAGACAGTTGGGATCAGGAGGGAGCCCTGGGAGTATCTCCTAGATGTGGTAGATGTAGGGGCTGATGCCGCGTATAGGGAAGAGTGACAGAGGGCACCGTTCCCTCGATTTACTGTACCAAATGTTGTACAGGTTGCCCCAGGGGGAGGAGATGGAGGGGATGATAAGGACAAAGGAGGAGCTCTAGTTAGAGAGGTGGGGGAGGGATCTAGAGGTGGTGGCTAGAAACGGCCACGAGGTCAGGGATCGGCGGCTCCTGAGGATGAGGCGAGACCAGCTCATCGACAGGCAGGGGTACAATAAGATCAACCTATGGGTGGGGAGGAGCTGAGAGCCAGGCTACAGGCTCTAGAGGCAAAGATGCAACAGCTGAGGATTACTATAGCTGTGAGGGATCAGTAGCTAGCATATCTAAGAGCGGAGAGAGATCAGCAAATAGCTAATTTCAGGGTAGAGATAGTACACCACGAGGTGATGGCACAGGCAGATGCGCTAGAGATCCGACAGGAGTCAGTGAGAACAGCATATTATCACAGACTCTACCTTTAGGCCATTCCAGAGGATGAGAGAGAACCATCATATTCTCAGAGGGTAGGGGTATCAGATGTGGTACTTGATAGGAGAGCCATGCCTCCTCCACCACCACGAGCTCCTCGCGAGGGTGGTAGCGAGTCCTAGGTTTAGGTCTGAGGTTGTTAGATATTTAGACATATCTTGAGACATTGATCCAGATTTAGGGATCCTATATTGTATATTGTATCATGACATTGAGTTATATATGAGATTACTAGATGTTTGATATATCATGTGTTTATGTCTCACTTGTGATGGATGTATCAGTTTATGTATATTATCTTGTCATTTTGCCCAAAATGTTAATGTATATGCTCATGTATGTTCTCTCTCGTAGATGTATTTTGAATTCTCATGTGTATGATATAGACTCATGTTTCTGAAAATGACAGTTGTGATATAGATATGATGATATGATTAACCCCTTGTGATGAACAAGAACATGTTCGAGATGAAAAAGATAAGAAGTGAAAGACATGATCGAGAAGAAGGAAAGGTAAGTGCAGTCGACTAACAGGTCCACGTAAGATGAAGAAAGGAGAGCTCTCTCCATATGCAAGATGCAAAACTTAACATGAACCTAAGAATGCAAGCTACTATGAAAGTGGTTGACTTGCAAGGTCATAACACTTATAGACATCAAATTATCATCATCGAGCTTTATTGGTAGCGTCAGAAGATCATACAATGCACACTAGCGTAACTATGTGGATATGAATATGATCTTTATCAGATAGAAATGTGGAAATCCCACCTAGGCATCAAAGACATGGAGGTCAAGATGACTAATGTAGTGAGATTACCTAAGTTTGATATGGCGAGATTATGCTTGTATCAAGACACATGAAAGTCAGGATAGCTAGAAGCATGCACTCGTATAAAATAGGTAAGGATAATACCTTGTCAATCCATAGTGTCAAGTAGGACCAACATAAATGCTCATGACAGTTAGGATCAACAAACTATACCCACAAGCAGATAAAGAAATAAAACATGTTCTCATACCCTCAATCTTCTAGCTATGCATCATCGAAAACTTCTCAGGGAGAGACCACTCATCAAAGAAATCCGCATAGACAGCACACAAAGAAAAATAAAGTCAACATATCTCAATGAGTCGATTGTTTAAGTGTGTGTGTGTTGGTCATAGAGTCAAACTCTAAGTATCACATCTGCTTAGTGAGAAATATCATATTACACTTGGACTATTGGGTAAGACATCTGATAAGTGTTAAGAAACACTCGACGCAAGGGTAGTGTTGAAAAAAATTGTTTGGGGTGGTGTTGAAAAACACCTGTTAGGAAATCCCCAAGAGACAAACGCACCTAAAGGACCTATGCTAACAGTTATGCCCCCTAGAAAAAGATAAAGACCAATTCCAGACTATGCCAAATAAGGTCAAGACATGATGGAGAAAGGTTCAGTGTTGAGGATGCATGCTAACAAATAGGAGTGCAAAGGCCTCAAGTAGCGCCTGTGTCCAGGTTTTCACCACTTGGATTTTTATTGCAATTTTTCTCTTCTTTTTTTTTTTTTTTTGGGATTTTTTCTACCAAGGCGCCTGTTTCTAGGTTTTCACCAACTTTTTCTTCTTTTTTTTTTAATTTTTTGCATTTTTTTATTTTTTTGTATTTTTTCAAGACTTTTTAATGCTTTTTAGGATTTTTCGACATCATATATGAATTTTTTTGATATTTTTTCAAGATCATAAAGTATGTACAAAGGATGCCCCCAGACAGAAATAGGCATCAAGGATAGAACTTCTTTAGGTGCAAAATGTTGATGGGATCAAGGAGCTATTCTCCATTGGGATCTGATAGTAAATATGCACCAGTACCAAAAGCAGCTGTAATAATGTATGGTCCAAGCCAATTAGGTTCGAACTTTCCCTTTTGTTCTCTGTTTTGTTGATTCTTAGGGTTCTCTCTCAAAACAAGATCACCTATCTGAAATTCCCTAGGGTGAACCTTCTTGTTGAATACTTTGGACATATGCTTCTGATACACTCTCATATGATCAAATGAAGCCTTACGCTTCTCATCTAAAAGTTCAAGTTCCTGTAACCTCATGGCGCAGTAATCCTCATCTGTTATCAATCTTTGGAGTGAGACTCTAAGTGAAGGTATCTCTACTTCTAAGGGAAACACCATTTCAATGTCATAGGTAAGAGCAAAAGGAGTAGCTCCTGTAGGTGTACGAATGCTAGTTCTGTAAGCCCATAGCGCTGGATTGATTTGCAAGTGCCAATCCCTGCCATTCTTGTGCACTGTCCTATGAAGAATCTTAAGGATGGTTTGATTGGAAGCCTTTGCCTGTCCATTTCCCTATGGAAAGTAAATGGAGGACCAATGTTGCGTGATTTTAAACTTTTTGCATAAATGCTTTAGGTCCTTATTCTTGAATTGACCTCCATTATCAGTGATAATCTCAGAAGGTACTCCAAATCGGCAAATAATATGATTCAAGATGAACAAAGAGATAGTCTTCCCTGAAGCTACAGAAAGTGGCACAACTTCCACCCATTTTGTGAAGTAGTCAGTAGCAGTAATAATGAACTTATGTCCACCTGATGATTTGGGGTGAATCTACCCAACTAGATCAAAGGCCCAGCGCTAAAATGGCCAATGAGAAATAGAAGGAATTAGCTCCCTACCTGGAGCATGAATCAGGTTTATATGTTTCTAACATTTTTCACAAGATTTAGCAAAGGCTACTGTGTCTATCTACATCATGGGCCAATAATACCCCACCCTAAGAAACCTTCGGGCCATGGCAAGACCGTTGGAATGTCCACCACAAATGCCCTCATGGATGTTGGCTAACGCTTGGTCAGATTCTTCCCTTTCCAAGCACCTAAGGAGTGTCCCATCTAAACCCCTCCTATATAAATCACCAGAGATAAGGGTGTGGCGGGAGGCATTGCGAACAAGGTTTCGGTGTTCAGAACGGTTGAATGTATCTGGGATGATGCCATCACGGAGATATGAATAGATAGCACCATATCGGGAAGATTCATGTGTGACCAAGGTACAAATGACATGGCTTTCAGATCAGTCAAATATGGGAGGGTGTAGCTCTTCCACCAGGAATTCAAATCTGGATTCATGTTGTTCCAACTATAGGAGTGAAGCTAACGTAGCCATAGCATTTGCAACTTTGTTTTCTGTCCTGGGGATCTGTTGAAATGTCACAAATGTAAAGTAATGTCTCAATGATTCAACCATCTTTTTGTAAGGTACCAATTTATCATCCTTAGTTTGATACTCCTCATTGACTTGGTTGATAATTAGCTGTGAATCCCCAAAGACATGTAATTCTATTATGTTCCATTCTATAGCCATTTTCAATCCATTGGACAAAGCTTCATATTCGGCAATATTATTTGTACATGGGAATAAAAGTTTGTAAGCCTTTGGAATGTTGTACCCATGTGGAGAGACAAATAATACTCCTACACCTGATCCATTTTGCATGTGGGAACCATCAAAAAACATCTTCCACGTGCGGGTAGTCATATATAGTATGTGTTCATCTAGGAATTCTACCTGAATAGGTATATTATCCTTAACTGGGAAATCAGCTAATTGATCAACAATAGCTTGCCCTTTTATGGCCTTTCTTTCAATGTACTCTATATCAAATTCAGATAAAACCATCATCCATTTGGCAAGCCTACCCGTGAGAGTAGCCTTACTAAGCAAGTACTTAAGAGGATCAATTTTTGCAACCAAATGTATAGTATGAGCGAGCATATAGTGTCGCAACTTTTGGGAAGCAAACACTATTGCCAGACAAGAATTTTCAATGCTATTATAATTGATCTCATAAGATACTAGAGTACGACTAATGTAGTAAATAGCCCTTTCTTTCCTAGTATCATCTAATTGAGCCAACAGTGCCCCCAAGGAAGACTCTGTTGCTGAAATGTATAAAATCAATGGTTTTCCAGGAATAGTTGGCATCAAAATTGGAGGATTAGCCAAGTATTGTTTAATTTGATCTAGGCTCTTTTGGCATTCCTCATTCCATACGCAAGAAGTGCCCTTATGCAATGTCTTATTAAAAGGTTGTGCTCTATCTGCAAGTTGAGAAATAAACCTCCTGATCGACTGAAGATGTCCCTGAAGACTTCTCATTTGACTGATATTTTTTGGAGGTGGCATATCTAATATAGCTTGGACCTTTTCGGGATCAACCTCTATTTCTTTTGCTAAAATTATGAATCCTAGGAGTTTACCTGAGGCAACTCCAAATGCACACTTTTTTGGATTCAATCTAAGCTGAAATTGTGCCATGCGATCTAGAATTACTTCCAAATCATCGAGGTGTGTGTCCCATTTTCTAGATTTAGCCAAGGTATCATCCACATAATCTTCCATGTTCTTATGCATCATATCATGAAAAATAGTGGTCATAGCTCGTTGGTATGTTGCTCCTGCATTCTTTAGGCCAAATGGCATGACGTTCCAACAATAGGTTCCCCATGCACATGTGAAAGCTATTTTCTCTTGATCTTCGGGAGCTATTTTTATCTGGTTATATCTGGAAAACCCATCCATTAAGGAATATATCTCATAACCCGCCATCATATCCACTATCATGTCTATGTTTGGGAGTGGAAAGTCATCCTTTGGGCATGCTTTGTTGAGGTCTCTGAAGTCTGTGCAAATGCGAATGGACCCATCATGTTTTGAAACTGGAACAATATTGGAGATCCACTCAGCATAGTCGATAGCTCGAATGAATCCTGTGCGTAAGAGCTTTTCTAATTCAGCCTTAACAAGAAGAGCTATATGAGGATGCATTTTCCTCAACTTTTGTTTGACTGGTTTTATTCCTGGAGCTATAGATAGATGATGCATAATAAGATTAGTGTCAAGCCCTGGCATATTAGAATATGTCCAAGCAAAGTTGACTTTCTTCTTTTGCAAAAACTTTGTATATGCCTCTTTTTCTTCAATTGATAGAGACTGAGCAAGGTGCACTATTTGGGGGGCCTCTTCTGTATTTAAATTCACTGGTTGCGTAGGCTCAATAAGAACTGATGACCTGTCTTGGAAGTAACTTGGCAAGTTATTAAGTACCCCATCCTTAGGCACCTCAAAGAGGTTTTCACCCTCGGATACGTCACTTATTTTTACTATTTTTGGTTCTGATACCGCCACAGGGTGGTTTTCACCATCAGACCTTTTTTTCTTTTTTTCTTTTTCTTTTATTTTTAGACTGAGGTACTTAATATCAAGCTCCATCATACTCATTTTTGGTTCGCTGGTGGAAGAGACTACAGGTTCAAGAGCATTTAGATAATAGGCAATTTCATAGTCATTCTGAAAGTTTAAGAGCTGAGGCTCTTGGTGACGTTGAGACCAATCAATTAGGTGGAAATGAACAAGGGGTAGGTCAATGACTGGTTCAACATTGTTTATGTGGAAGGTGTTACCTCTGGTGACCATACAATTGGGATTCATCAAGTCTCCTCCTAAGATACCCGAATTAGGATTTGTCCTACCAAATGAAGCGTCGTCCACTAAGGCAATTTGAGGAGTCCAATCCTCTAGTCCTACACTAGGCTCGTTGGTCACATCAGGTTGAGTATTATAAGTATGGACAACATCCATGTCCAAATCAACTGTTGCATCTGAAAGTGAGTCCCATTCAAACTCATGCGAGTCTGTCTCTGAATCATTATTTGGGCCTCGTGATGTAGAAGCCTCAAGATTAGGAAAGGTTTCCCTTTCTCTAGCACTAGCATTCTTACTATCTGTCGCAACTAGAATAGCAACACTTTCCATTGTCAATCTAGCATTCATATAGTCACTATTCATCGCAGCTGGGATAGTAGGACTGTCAATTGTCAAATCTTGTGAATCTCCCCAAAGGAGATTTGTTGAAGGCACCCAATCATCAGACATGTCTTGTTGATTAGAGAGATTAGGTGTGTAGTCTGAGTCATTGTCACTGTCCGTCGCAGCTGAGACAGGGACACTTTTTTGTTTCTTATTTTCAAAACCTAAGCCAACTGTTGAGTTATTCCTTCATCCAAAAAGGGCATGGTTAAGAGGTTCAGCCCTAGCATCTAGCCTATGACTAAGGGGACCTTGTCCTAGATAACCCATATTCTTGACCAATGTATACCCTCTCCCATAAGTTCTAGGGGAAGGTGCAAAATTCTCATTATGTAGGTATTTCTCTTCTCGGTAAATCCAGTCCCTAACGGCAACCTCTTCTTTTTCTTCTTGAATCAGAACTGAGGATTCCACAAACTTATCGAACAATGTCATGGCCGAAGACGAGGGCTTCATTTCTTGAGAAGGTCTGCCATAAGACCTAGGGGAAATTGGCAATTTTGTAAATGAATCCAATTTGTAATCCCCCATACCAAGATCTATGGTCTTGAATTTATTCTTGCATTGTTCAAATGCAATATCAAAAGTGTTAGCCTCCCTATTCAAAGGAATGTGAGACCCTGCTGAAATTGTGTTGACTGACAGTGTGTTGTCTCCAGGTATGCAGACTTCTATTCCATTGTAAGGGAATTTTACACACTGATGATAGGTAGACGGGACCGCTTGCATCTCATGTATCCATGGTCTACCTAACAAAATATTGTAAGCCAAAGGACCGGCATCAATAATCTGGAACAAAATGTCTTTCTCTACAGGACCAATTCGAATAGGAAGAACGGCCAATCCTTTAGAACTATGTTATGCTTCATCATAAGCCTTGATAGTTATTTTCTTTCTTGTGTCAATGACTTCTTCTGAATAACCCAAGGCCTTCAATAAGCTCAAAGAACAAATATTAAGCCCAGCACCCCCATCTATCAACACACGCCTGACACGGATCTTGTGGATCATAACCTCTATATGAAGGGCCAAATTGTGTGGGTGGCTTAATGACTTGTCATCTTCCTCTGAGAATGTAAGGTAGTGAGGGCTAGCCAAGTGGTTGACCATATTCTGGAATTGATCTACATCTATATTATTAGGGACATTAGCCGTTCACAAGGCATCCTCAAGGACACGCTTGTGCTTAGGGGACAGTTCCAAAAGCTCAAAGATTGAAATCTGCGCTGGTGTACGTTGTAATTGGTCAACAAGATTATAATTCAACTCAGGACCAACAACAAATTTTGGAAGAACACCCTTTGACACTGGCTTCTTAGACTTACTAGAGTTAGGACCTCTAATAACAATGGGAGCTTGAGCTTGGCTTCTAGTGACAGCATTAAGAGGTTGGGACATTCTTCGTGAGTGAGGACCTCTTAGTACCACAACGGGTCCTTCATCAGGCATAGGAGTTGAATCCACATCATATCCATAAGGATCTTTCCCTCTCATCATGTTGACATTATCATCAGCCCCTTCAAGCATGTTAATAACATTTTCAGCATTTGTGTAGGTATAGTTGATAGTAGCCTTGCCATTCTTGTTGTTAGAATTCTCTCCTTTCTCATATTTGGGCAAGGGTTCTTTAAAAGCTTTGTGATCTGCATTAGTGGTTAGACCATCAACTTGTAATTTATTGCTCTCAATAAGGTCTTGAACAAGATGCTTAAGTCTAAAACAATTTTCTATATCATGTCCAATTCCATTGTGAAAGACACAGAAGGCCTTCTCATCCCACCAATGAGGTTTAGGATCTGGTATGCGGTGCTTGGCAGGATCCTGAGGGTGTGCCAAATTGTGAGCAATTAGTGTCTTGAAAATGTCTGCATAGGAGTCCCCAAGTTTGGTAAATTATCTCTTTTCCTTTTTAGGTCTCCCTTGATACTTGGGTTTATTCTCTTGTTGTCCTGAGGATGTTTGCAGCTTCATGGCTTGAACTACATGAGAGAGATTAAGAACTCCCTCATTCTTAGGTTGTGATGAGTCAACAACTCCGTCATTGACCACCTACTTATTCTTATTCCAATAAGAGTTCTTTTTGTCCTTATTACCATTATTGTTGTTGTTTTGGCTATTATTGTTGTTAGTTGATTTAGCCAAAATTCCTTGTTCTTTTAGGGCATCCTCTATGCGACAGGCCACTTCTACCATGGTATCAAAAGAGTTAAATGGGATCTTCCTTGCTTCATATCTTAACTCCGATACTAAGTTGCTCACAATGATGTCTATTCTTTCCTCCTCAGGAATTGTCCTTGAATATTTTGAGCACAAACGTCTCCATCTTTGTAGGAAGGTGACAAAAGATTCCCCTTGATTTTGTTTGAGTTTGCACAAATCAAGCATTGTGACCGACTTTGATAGGTTATAAGCAAAATGTTGAACAAATCTTTCCACAAGCTCTTTAAATGTCTTAACTGGAGGAGTAAGGTTAGTAAACCACTCCATGGCTTGACCCTTGAGGCTCCTTGGAAATAATCTCATTAAATAGGAGTCTTCATGGTGAAAAGAAAAACTCATTATATAAAATTGTCTAACATGGTCATGAGGATCACCAACACCATCATATTTGTCGTAGGTAGGAAACTCCACCTTCTTAGGAAACTCAACCAACACCACACTCTTGTTGATTGGGTTGGGACATATGGAATCCAAATTAAAGGTGCTCTTAGGTGCCCTCATCCTTTCTATATCCTTTTGAAGTTGTTTGATCACCTCATTAGTTGACGGATCTTGCTTTTTTACCCTTCGATCCACATCAAAATTATATGGGACTTTAGCACCTTTGTTGATGAGACTTTCTAGGAACTGATCCTTGTTTTGTTCCACATACTTTTCTACATATGCTTGAAAGGATGGCTCTTGTTGCATAGTCATAAAATCTATATGATCAAAGTTGGCATAACTTCCTCCATGTTGTGAGCCATGATGTGCTCGTTGGGAGGGTTTCTTTGAAAGTCTATGAGATGACTGTCTCCTATGGTGATCATATCTTGAAGTCCTTCTACCTCTAGGACTTGGGGATCTTGAGAGTGTCCTTGACCTTCTTCTGTGACTTGGTGAGGGGGTAGATGGGGGTGAGTTGGTCCCACTATTGGCACCCCTCCCATTGAATTGATTTTGGATTTGTTGTGCATAGAGCCTATCTTCTTCTTCTTGGGCGGCTCTTTTGCTTATGTCCAATAATGCACGTTCCTCTTCTTCTAGTTGTCTAAACTTCTCCATTTTGGTGGCTTGTTCATCTAGATAGGCTTGCTTCTCCCTTTTAATGCTTTTCAACCTTGTATTTGCATATCGAGAGGTATCTTTAAGTGGAGAAGATTGTCTTGAATGCCTTATTGCGTTGGCTGCGTTGATGTGGTGGTCACTAGATTCGTTGTTCTGGTCCTTGTGTTGTGACCCTAAATCTGAGTGAATTTTCCTATAATGTCTCTCAGCTCGTTGGTGAGCATCTAAATATCTTGTGTTGTTGGGAGGTGACCCGGGTGGACTAGCATGAGAAGAACCACCGTACTCTCTCCTATGTCGTTGGAAGATATCCTCAAGAGTTTGATTCATGGCTTCTCTTTGTTGTCGAGTGAAAGTGTAACTCATGTCCATACTTGATGAAAGTGGTGCTAAAGAGGTGCTCACTTCACTAGGATTGCCTTTTAGATTGAAACAAACCTCATATTCACTTTTAGGAGATTGGTCAAAAAGGGGTTCTTTTCCCTTGTGTTGTTGACGAGTCTTAACTGGTGGTAACTGGCTAAAGACAACAGGAGGTCGCTTCCCTTGATTAACTTGGTACCTTGTTGTAACTAACATGAAAGAAAGAGACTCTTAATGATAAGATGACCTCTCAAATTTTCAACACCAAACTAGGATAATCAAAGTTCTCTATTGTCCAAAGAGAAATGAAAAGATAGAAATATCAAAGGGGCTTTACCAACACTGTCAAAGAGGTGCTTCAAATCAAAGGGTGACTACCCTTGCACTTTTGAATCAGGAGGTTGGACTAGGCCAAAATGTAATTGAAATTGAGATTTAAATGAAAGTGATTTGGACAATAAGAAGACTAAAATTTTCCAAGAATGTAGCTAACAATCCTAGAGATAAACTTTGTCACCAAGAATGGCCTTCTAACTTGACAATTATTCCCAAAGTGACCTCATAAATTAGATGATGCTATTCCAGAAGACTAAAACTAGAAATTTAGAGCTAAGGCAGGTCTCTAACGACAGAGTAAGAAACCTAGTCAAAGACCTAACTTGACGAACAACAACTAAAACTGACCAAACTGAAAGCACGGCAGAAACTATCCAGGCGATACACCTCAGGTTAACAAGGCGATACTTCTATAACTGGGCGATACTTCGCCTTACACCAGGCAATATACCCCACAATACCTGGACGATAAACACCAGGCAAGTCGGGCGATAGTCTATCATGGGTGAACTATCGCACGATATTTCTTCTCAAAGCAGGCAATATTGTTGCAAAATTGTTTAACTCTTGACCAGAACTGTGTAAAATTTGTATTTTTGGGTCTGTTTGGTCAAAATTTTCAGTTTGAGGGTTGATGTTTTCGATCTCAATCACAATATCAGTAGAATTTTGACAGGTTTGCAAATAGTGAGGGATCAAACATGTCTCAAAACACTTGAAACAAGGGAAAAAGCAACCTTGCCAAGACAAACACTTGTGATATCAAAAATAAAATTGCACCCTATGAATGCTACCGATTGTTTGAATGTTCAAGAATGTTAACACTGGTATCACACAATCGAGGACAATTCAAGCAAAATCTACCTAAAAAGTCAAGGCTCAATACTTACCAACTTAGCCCACAACTTGGTGTCCCCTTGCCTCACACAAAGTGGTTACCCATGATAGATGTTGGCTTTGTCATGGAAGTGTCAAAGACACAACCAAAGGAACACATATGGTGAGTATCTTAAGGTGATCCGGGTTGTTCCACTTGGATCGATCCTTGCACTAAGAAGATAAGCGGCTAAATAAGGTGGCTTCTATCTAAAGGTTCTTAATAAGGGCTTCCATTCATAACACCCCTCTTGCTCCTCATAGAGGACTGGGACCTCGCGGCCTCAAGTGTACCTTAAGCATTCTTGCTCAATGCTTTCTCCATGGTCACAATCTCATGAGTTACTCACATCAAGCGAAGACAAGTGTTATGTCTACCAAGGTTTTGTGTCCTCGATAGCCTTGAGATTATAGTGAGTTGGAATCACTCGCCACCAAGGAAAATGATGACAAGGTTGTCTCCACTTAGGTCATTCCTCTTGATTGCTCAAGAGCAGGCCCGCTAAAGGATCCTAAACTAAACAAAGAATGGATGATTTTTGAGGTTCCAAGTTTTTGGTTCACCACAAGGGTGAAGAGCATACTCCCCTATCTCAAAAACTTCTCCCAAACACACCAAGCAAAATTTAATTACCCCCTTGCTTCCAAAAACCTTAAGATGGGTGAGGATTTTTTGGTTCACCTAAAGGTGAAGAGCATACTTCTCCTACCACCTCAAAATCTCTTTCACAAGGTATTAACATTCCTAATACAATTAGTAAATGCCACACTTGAAATAAATCACAAACACTTTAAAAAATTTCTTTTTGCTTTTGTTTATGCTTTGGGCAGCCCTGCAAAAATGTTAGTAGCCCTCTTTGACATGCGATTTATAGCGATTTCCTTTTCAAGAAAAGCTCCTACAACCACAACTTGTTAGACAACTAGGGTTAGGAAAACCAAAATCTAAGTGAAGCAATGCAAAAACCTGATCAATTTAAACTAAGAAATGTAAATTAATCTTGTTTAAATGCATCAAAATAAGCCAGCAAACTAAACGTGATCAAATTTAGCTGATAAAACTCAAAATCCAGCTCTTTGTTGTATCAGGTGATATTTCTCAGACTTCACCAGTATCACGCGACATAGTTTCCTGTATTCGGGCGATATACTTAGTCTGGGTGATATACTACACAGTATGCGGGTGATACTTCGCACAACACCAGGCGATATACCTTGATACAGGCGGGCGATTCTTCTGAGACGCGAAGTGTCACCTGGGTATTATAAGGTATATCGCGCGTATACTGAGAAGTATCGCGCGATATTCTGAGACAGAAAATCAGAGAACAAAAATTACGCTAAAAACTTGCTGAAAAATTGACGAAAAATGACGAAAATGCAGAAAAAAAAGGGACAAAGTCAGTCTACTGTACCCCACGATGGGCGCCAAAAATGTACACACAAAAGTAGTGCACTTCTATGGATCCTTACATGCAAGGAAACTCAAAAATGAGCCCTCACAAAGCGATCCATAGCTCTTTATGCATGGAGTTGCAAGGGACTTTGATAAATTTGCTCTCAGCTAGAGCTACAAACTAGTGACCTTGCTAGTCAACCACATAATGAGATATTCGAATGAAGACAAGGGCAAGAGTGCCAATATCTTCAAAAAATCAAATGGAAATGCAATGCAATGCAAGCTAAGAATGAGAATGCAAATGTGCAAGCTATGCTATGAAAATGGAAGTACAAACTAAGCTATGAAATGGAAATAGCAATGTGTTACAATCCTTCCTATTAAGCTAGATGAGTTATTCTAAAGCTTGAAAGTGAAATCTAAGCTATGAAAGCATAAACATGAACTACTATGCAAGAATGAAAACTAAACTATGAAGCAAATGAGGAACTCTAAGATGTAACATAACAATGATCTCTAAAAAGCTCCAAAGTCTTCAAGAATTCCTGCAGCATAGAGTTAGTATGAAAACGAGTGTCTTAGAATGAGGGAGAGAGCTCTCCTTTTATAAGAAATGCAAAGGAATGGACCATGGAGATTAAGAGGCAAAAGTCTTAATCGGCGGTGGAGCTTAATAGAGGAGCAATCCGTGTGCATAAGTATCCTCCAATAGGAATTGACTTTGTGTCCATGTGAGACAAAAGTGATTTTTTTCTTTTTTATAAAATGAGAATAGTGTTTTATTTGTGCAACTTAGGATAAGAGGAAAGGTGGGGATTTTTTATTTAAATAAAAGGGGAGAAAATTCTTTTTAAGTAAATAAAAACTTAGGATAAAATGGTTAGCCCAAGGCAAATAATCAAAAAATGATGAAATTAGGATTTGATCAAGGAAATTGATAATGTTGAAAAGTATTGATTATTGATAAAACTGATTCAGGATAAATAAATCGAATAAATGGGGCCCAAAGTCTAGGCGACCATTTTAGGGTGCATACACTTGTAAGGTTACCTTCTTAGGGATGGGTTTCTATTTTTGTTAAACCCTACCTATAACCATTGAGGAGGAGATGAAACATTGAACTTTGTATTGTAGGGAGTCATTGTGGTAGACACGAATTATTCTTACATGCATAACGCCTATGAAAGATGAGCTTGAGCTTTTTAGTTTTTACTGCCTTGGGGGTGATTGACTTGAAGGAGGCAATCAACTTGGAGGTGGTGATTGATCATTGATGATGGACTCAATTGTTTCATTAACATCTATTTGAGCCCTTGTTGAATCTTCCTTTTTCTTTTGGGCTTGGTCCTCTTGTTGTCTATTAGCCCCATTTAAAAAGAGGTAAAATTTTGAACTTTTATATATCAAACACATCCTCTGACTAGTCATCTAAGTGTGCAATTATCAATGCCTTTTAGATTTAGAACCATTTGTTTTCAATCAATTCATTTCACCTTCATATCTGCATTACTTGCATATAGTCATAATGAGCTTGGTAAAAGAAGGTAGGTGACATTTTGAGTGCACAAGATGGAAACATTACAAATGTAAAGAGAAATATTGTATATACAATGCAAACCTCCTTGGAAAAGCAAAATATGCTAGATCCACACTGGTAAACAACAACATGTTGCTTGAAGACTATTTTTGGTCATTTTTGACAAGTGAAAAACCATGTTAATTACATTGGAAAAGAAAATTCCATGCCAATTATTTACTTTCAATTTGCATCCTTACATGCAAAAGCAAGAGGGAGAAAGTAAAAGTTGTCGGCTTTATCTTAGATGTTAAACATTTCTGTGCAACACCAAAATCAAACTGATAAATTCAAGAAAAATGGTGATGTAAATAATGCTTTGAGTCTTAAAGGTCGATGAATGTCTTGTGGGTACGACAGTATGCTCCATTGGCTATCTTATGATCACTGAGAAGAGAAAGTCTCCTTCTGAGATGGGTGGTCTTTCTGACATGTTTATGTATTTCGAGATGAACTAGAAAAAAGTCTTCCCGAAAATATTTGTTTGTGTTCTTCATCAGAGTGACTTACACAGTCGGACAGACATGAGAAACTTATTCTGATGGTACAAATCTCTCGGATATTGTGGGGAGATGTTGACTTTCTCCCCAATCGTTAATCTGTGCTAATTTTTCATCATGAATACATCGAGGAAATATACCATGTGTTTCTCGCAAATAAGTGTCTATCGTTGTGACATACATAATCATACTGACCATCCTTTTATGCATCAGCGAGATATGGTGAAACTCCTCCTGATGATCGATCTCTTCAGATTGTATCTTCATAAAAGTATTTGGGGAGACACACCACGCGTGCCTCTAAAGTAAATTCACATCAGGGTGACATGTATGTTCAGGATGACCCTACAAAATTACTCCGATAGTAGAAGTCTTCCCGATGAATGTTAATTCTTTCATCCTTTTATCCATTGGTGAAATAATATGTATCTCTCCTTGAAAATATTTTCATCAGCATGACTAGTGGGCTCGATGTGACTTGATGATTTCTTTGGGATCTATTTTCTCTCTTCGATGGGTTATTTTTTCCAGGAAGAGATATCCAATATCCTCCCAATACAACTTATCTCCCATTCTCTTCGATCGTTATGAATCGATCATTTTCTTGCCGATATACATAATGTGTCTAGTACGAGTGACTTTCTTGATTAGAGAGACATCCATGAAGTCTCTCTAATATGGATTATTTTGTCCATATGGAACAATTAAGCAGAAGGCTATATGATAAGGACCACATTATTGGTTTTTAAATGGTGTTTAAGGAAAGTAATGGGAAAATTAAAATTTATTATAGAGAGTAGTGGGAAAATTTTGAAAATCAAGATGGAACAATCACTTATTTTCCTAGGTATTAACACACTCTTCATTGAAGACATATAAAACATGGCGATTCTTATTAATAGTTTGATTGGAAATGAAAATTCTAAAAAAAATTCATGAATGAATATGTATGAGCAATCAGTTCATTGATTGGGGGAGATTATCAATAATAATCTCCATAAGCACTTAAATCAACTTGAGCTCAATCAAGATTTTCACGTCTTCATACCTCATGTATTCTATTGCGAGCATGAAAGATTAGCCTGGACTTGATAGTCGCAAGGTATATAGAGACACAACTCAAATCTATAATTATTACCCATAGTTCCAATTGAAGTAGAGCTATGTCCACTTTCATAGGGTTAATGATGCATTTACCATGCTTACTATCAGAGAGATGCAAATAAGCATTAGACTTAGGATATCATCGAAAGAAGCTACCCTTGTCCGAAAATATGGGAGTCACTTCATACAATTATCTTTCTTCACTTATATCCATATTGGAGGCTTTGATGGTTGTCCCTTCATGATGCCCATGTTTGTAGAGGATAAACTTGTGGTGGCTGAAGTTTGCAAGCAGATTGGTCAAGTTAATAAGAAGTGTTAGAATAAGCGACTAAACCTTATCCCTTTCCCAATCAGCATTGGTCATTACAGTTGTAGTTCTTCATTAGATGCACAGAACATAGAAAGGCTTATTGTCAAACTCACTCTATATTTTTATAATGAGAGGTTCCCATTTGATAGTAAAGGGTACGTCAGAGACAATTTATAGCTAGGACCAGGATACCTTCACTTCTCGACAATGAAAGACTTTTGAGAAGACTCTGAAGATGACTTTGAAGTTAGAAAGAGATATTGGATGAGATTAATAGTTAGAAAAAATATTGATTTCAAATTGGGATGAGATGTGACTTGTATACAAGAGGATGAATCAGATTTGATTGATCCTTTCTACTTTGAGAGGATCCATTTATTGTCATTACCCTTCATTAATTTGTCACTTCATGAATTAAAGATTTGAAAAAGATAACCTTCTATGTTATAAAAAGGATAGAAAGATTGTTTAGGGATAAATTATAGAAGCCATAACCACTAGATCAACAGAAAGGAGTAACTCCTCTAAAGGAAATAATTCACATGAAGACACATCTAGGCCATTTGCTCTTCATATCCCATCTTCAACTACTAATTTGCAACAAAGTGCTCAAGGTGGAGGTGATGATGAAGATCGTAATAAAGGAAGAGACCGTGCTGCAATATGTGAGACCAATCCCATAATCTTGAAGAAAAGGTCAAAACCAAAAGAGAAAAGTCTAAACCCAATAACAAAACTGATAGAAGAAACTCAAGAAATAACTTCATTACATCTTCATCCTTCATCGAAAATATGATTCATTCCATATCTTCCCCTTCAGTCACTCCTTCTCCTTGTGATGTCAATGTGTCTCAGGAGGTTCTAGTTGCAATATTATGAATGATCAAGCTATTTCTCCTTTGGTTTCAAATATTCCTATAGTGGTTGAACCATCTACATCAACATTCTCTACATCTTGGCTCCAAAAGAGTATAGAGAGGAAGAAAAAGAGGGGTATTCAATTAGAAACACCAAATATGGATGCAGTTGCTAATTTGGTTCATAAAAATGTGAAAGCAAAGAAAACCAAAGCAGATGAACCAAATTAGCAGTAAATCCCTCATCAAGAAATTTATTTGTTGAAGTTGCAAAACTGAATACCAAAAAAGATATAAATGAAGCTGATTTTAATGTATCTCAGGTAGATTTGGGTTGTGTTACACATGAAGGATATGTTCATAACTTTCAAGTCTCCGCAACCATATTGGCAGAGAAAACAAATAAGGATCATCTCAAGCAACAATTCTGAGCTTTATCTTCATGCCTCCAATCAATCGTAGGAGTTTCGGTTTTGACTCTCAAATCCACTTTACTGAAAATAGTTTTCAATCATGAGAGAGTGGTTGATAAAGATGCCATAGAAATTATATGAAAGTATTAAACATGTGGCAAAATGGTTGATGATTGGATAGTTTAGATGAAGGCACAAGCTTTTGAATTGTTCAGTGGAATAAAAGCAATGCGTGCCAAGGAAAATAAGATAGAACAAGAGATAGAAAAAACGAAAGAATAATATATATTCTAGCAAGAGATCATGGATAACCTCAGAGAGATGAAATGGACAAAAATATGTTGACTTCGCTAAAGTTATTTTCAAGTGAAAAACAAAACCAATATGACTTGTGGCTTGACAACATAGAATGGAAATGTATGAGCATGAATCAAATAACAACTAAACAAAAAAATTGTTAAACACTTGTAGGAGCTCAAGACCAAAGTATTGATTGATTTACTGACAATCATTGAGGACATCGATTAATGAGTAGACTCAAGATCCAAATGTACAAACAATACATAATAGTTTTGAAGCTACCTAGGATCAATGTAGAACTTAATAACAAACAACATTTAGG
>BSBK01003238.1:1197500-1387500 GCA_027943335.1 Chamaecyparis obtusa | reverse complement strand
TCAAGTTCTTTTGATGCATTGAATTTTACTGTTTAGGACCTCTCAATGTGTATCCACTTGTTTAAATACTAATTGGTTTATAAGTTAACCCTAAAATCCAATCTCAGTTACAAACCTTAACAAGCTTTTGTGCCTTGTGAATTATTCATTTTATATCTCTTTCGTTCTCGTTCGTAATACAAGTTTCTTTTAACTAAATTATATACTCCAATTGACAAATATTTACTGACTTTTCCCACAATGAAGTTTGCTTGGGTTCTTATCTCATCTCTACACCTAGGTCAAGCAAAACTTTATGGTTAGAGCTTTTGTTGTAAGTAGTGGCTTATTTTTGAACATCAAACACTAGGGCTACTATTAGGATTGCTGTTGTATAATGCTTTATTTTTCTGGTTTAATGAGGCGGGTTCAACTGTGTAAAAGTTGCATAGCGCAAAGAATTTTATGACAAAGAGAATCATAGGAAAAGCTTAAGAGATATTCTTGATTAGCAGTGAAAAATGGGTCAGGGAAGGGATGATTGAAATACTTAATCTCACACAAATAACATTCAAATATGATATAATCTTAACATTCAAATATGACATAATTTCTTATCTATTAAGAGATAATACATGTCTCTATATTTTATATTAATAAGTTAAAATGTTTTGAGATTAAGTTGTATGAAATTTTTTAATTATAATATTTTGGAGAACATCATTTAAATAAGCATATTATAAAAAATTACTAACATTATATAAACTCTTAAAAACAGTCATTAATAATAATAGATTTCCACAATCTATCAATATGGTTTTAAAATTAAATAGATAACTATCAGAAACAGTCATATTCTTTAACTATTACAAAGTTTTGTATTCATTTAAAATTTCATGTATATCATATTGTTTGCTAACTTTTGACAACAGAATACTGCCCCTGCACCATTGCCTGGGATGGAAGGATGGCAAGCAGTGGCATTCAGAATATCCGGAGACAAGGCCTATTTCTTGGGGTGTGGGTTCTATGGTGCACAAGACACACTGTGTGACGACGCAGGCCGCCATTACTTCAAGGAGTGCTACATTGAAGGATCAATAGACTTCATTTTCGGCAATGGCAGATCCATGTACGAGGTCAGAAAAGATTATTCAATCAAAAGATATTAGTTTTTCACAATTTATCATAGTACATACTGATTTTGATTGTGTATGTTTTCTTTTACATCAACATTTTAATCTATCATTAAAATTTTCTACTTCTAAATTCGCTAACATTCTGATAATGGAGATTCTGATCCAAATCCTTGATGGCAGACACCATTGAATCCAAAGAAACAAGTGGATTATAATCCAACTAGCTAGACATCTGATATAGCAATAATAATTATGGTTTATGGGCATTTCTTTAACATGTTCTAGTTATTGACTCGTGAATCTGCAGCATTGCGAGCTGCATTCAATTGCCCAGGAATTTGGATCAGTGGCTGCTCAAGACAGGGAAATACCCAACGAGAAAACTGGGTTTGCATTTGTACATTGCAGAGTGACAGGAACTGGACCTATCTACATTGGACGCGCCATGGGGCAGTACTCACGTATTGTCTATGCTTTTACTTACTTCGATGACATTGTTGCCCGTGTTGCCTGGGATGACTGGGATCATCAGACGGCCAAGGACCGGTAAGCATACAAACAAGATTCAATCTTTGGCCTTTTTTTCAATCTTCTCTTAGCAAAGGACCGGTAAAAATACCAACAAGATTCAATCTTTGGCTTTTCTTTTATCTTCTTTTCTTGTAATCTGATGTGGGTTGTTTGGATTTGGTATTGGCAGCACTGTGTTTTTTGGGGTGTACAAATGTTACGGCCCTGGCGCTCCTGCTGCGCGTGGGGTTTCGTGGGCTCACGAGCTCACACCAGAACAAGCCAGGCCTTTTCTCGTTAAGAGCTATGTCAATGGAAGGCATTGGATTCAAGACACATAGCCATGATGGATGTTCTTCGTATGATTTGTTTGTCTAGGTCGCCTGTATGTCTATAATAATGCGTCATGGGTTGCACCCAGTCCAAAATAGCAATTGTACTGTCTAGTGTAGTCCATATTCTTTACTGTAGAGGGCTTGAAAATGAGGAGCCCTGTACAGTGGATCGAAATTCTTTATTGTGAATTGTGATGTACTGTAGCCATTCATTTGAAATAAAATATTATCATTCTATCCATTGATTGTGAATGAATGATTGAATCCTACTTTAAAAAAACCAACTAAACAAATACAACTTCAAATGTGCTGATTAAACCGAACCTAAATTCTATGGTAGTATAATCCAACATTATTGAAGTCATGGGACAATTTACTGTGATGGGATTGATTGCTCTTGTTTTTATTAACTTCAGTTCACGTGTTCATTGGACTTCTGGACTGTGAGATATTCGTGTTGGTCTAGTGCGTAAGTAAAACAAATGAAGTGAGGTAGCATGCATGCCTGGAAAGCGTGCACGTAATAATTGATAGACAGACAAGAAAACGGCTTTCTTGGATTGGATAAGAAGGCAGTAAAATTACTTGATGCTCTTAACCAGATTTCCCACTGTTCAAACTTTTGAAATAAAGTGCAAAAATTAAAGTGTGAGTCTCCACATGTTCTTCAATTTCTTCTCCAATCTGGTTTGTATTACTGTAATTAAATCATCGCTGGTGGTAAATGGATTTCAGTGTTATGAAATCTGATTCATGACAAAAGACTTTTTCAAGTCGTTTCTGTAATGCAATCATTAATCCAGCAGGAGGATCTCAATTATAAATAAATCTCATTTTGAATGATAATCAATATATGTACTAACACAAAACAGAACAAAAGGATGGTTTTGATTTGTAATGAAGTGTGACTTTAGACTTAATCTCAAGAGCTCTTATTAAGGCCATTACTGCTATTCTAAATTCAACAGAAATTATTTACGCTGCGATGATGCAAAAATATGCGCTGTGATCGAAAGCTTTAGTAAATAACTTTGGAAGACTGAAGACTGCACGTTACAACTTACATGTTTAAAAGTCATCATCCGTGTAACTTTCCAAATCTTTTTCACTGCTTCCTTCTTTACCCGTTCTAGATAAAATATGTATTGGAAAGTAAAAAGTACTCCTTTTTAAATTTATAGGTGCATTATTTCTTAAAGTCACACGTCGAAAGTTAAATAATAGAAATAATAATTAAAGTCATTAAACAGCAGTACAATATTAGTGGGAGGGAGAGGGAGTCTTAGTCATTTGATTTGTCTAGTACATTAGTGGAGTTTGATGTAACAAATGTCTATTGTTTGTTTAAAAGTGTATATACAAAAAATAATGAAAGCAACATCATTAATTTTATATATATATATATATATGCATACGTACGTATGTATGTGTGTGTGTATATATATATGCATATGTATATGTATATGTACATCTACATTTACATCTACATATGTATATATAAATGTACATCTACATCTACATCTACATCTACATCTACATATACATATGTATATGTATATGTATACATATATACATGTATATTTATATGTACATGTAGATATGTAGATGTACATGTGTGCACACACACACACATACATAGAGAGAGAGATATATGAGTTTTTACATAAATATTTTAAGAGTATATATTTAAATAATAATAAAAGAATAAAATAAAGAGGAGATTTGAATAATAAAATGGAGAATAAAATTTTTAAAATATAAATAAAACAAATGCGATATTTGCTTGAATCTAATGGTGGAATTTTATTGAATAAATGCACAAAAAAAAGTTTTACAAGGGATGAATAAAGTTTTACAATGATGGAATTGTTGAAGATGTCAAAGTATTGTTTGTCATTATATTGAATTAAAGCTATAATCAAATGTATGTCTCCAAATTTGTAAATTGAGTGTGTTCTATTTTAGTTCAAATGTGCACTTCCATAATTTCCATAATTGATCTCCACATCCATGGAATTGATGTGGTGGATGAAAATGAAACTAGGCGCATGAAAATGGATTTAGCTCAAGCAAAGGATAATTGTGGTAAAAATTGACATGAGCATGGTATACCTATTTCTAAAGGGAACAATATGTAGAGTCTATCTAGAAACATGTTAAGTGAAGGTCATGTTCGATAGGCAAATGCAATGGCAATGAACAAGACAAAAGATAGTAGGAAAGCATGCAATATGCCTAGGATGATGATATAATTAAAGATGATTTATGATGCTCTTATGTGAATTTTCTTCTATTGAATCTTGGGTGGTGTGCAAATTAATAAAGGATGTCCCTACATACCACAACATAACACATAAATCCACACAACATGCACTAGATTAGCTCACCATGCTACAAAGATGGTTGGTTGGGGTTTAATGTGGATTGTAATTTAGTTTGAGTTTGAATCCACATTTGTACAAGTGACCTATTTCAATTTTGCACCCATGTTAGGATGATGAATGAGAGATTTAAGGATTGAGACCAGTTTTGGATATGAGTTTTTGTGGGAAAAAAGATGAGATAATCTCATGAGCCAAGTTTTAGATAAGAATATGCCAAGTTTACAGACGTGTTATTCTATTAGCACTCTAAGTCTAAGAAAAGTGGAGCCAAACATAAGGGAAAATGTTAAAATTTCTACTATTAAATTTCATTCCCACATGGATATGCATACAAATTACTATGAGAATGTATACATCAAAATAAAACTAGTAGTTTCATGGAAAGACAATATTACAAACACTCAAAGGCCGTACTAATGTACACAATTATTCATGTACTCTCCTTTGAATGAGTTCTTCATTGAAAGCCTACAAAAAAAACACAACGTATATATCACCTATCAAAAATTTAAAATAGGCACTAACTATGACTTACTTGAAAACTATCATAAATGTATTTGAATTCTATTTGTCAATTATATATTTAGTTTGAGCTATAAATTGGTATTTTTTAACTCAACTCATTTAATATAATATAGATTTCAACTTGTATCATTCTTATTCGCTACAAGTGAAAAATGTGGTCACGATAAAATTGTTAGCATTATATGCTCTGTGTTTTCATTGATGTCAACTCTTGGTGGTGGCATTGGTATCAACTTGCTGAGGTTGAGGAGTTACTGAGGATGTGATATTTATTGAGGAAGAATACTTGAATTATGATGTGAAGAAAAATGTATTTAATGATTGATGAGTTCTTGAAGGACAATAAGTATTTGGCATTGAGTGTTTGGATGTTCTAATGATCTAATATTGTGAAAGTATAAGGTATATTTGAAATATGGAAGTATGACATGTTGGAAAGATTATTTGAAGACCTTATGGGAAAACTCTCTGCATTCCTCCACATAATATGATGGCTTACAGTTCTATTTATAATGACTATGCATTGTGTATATTGCACTATCATGTTTTCAGGTCCATAACTGATCATTTAACAAAGTTATGATGTATTGTTAGATGATAGTAAGACTAATTGTTAAGAAGGATTGGACAAGCTCAAAGAATTCTCTACAGTGCTCCGCATTGGTATTTAATGATATATGTGATTTGGTGGACTTGTGGTTAGATGGTCTGTGCAGTGCTTTAATTAAAATATCTTATGATGATTTGCTCCACAAGTGAAGATTTATTGTCACAAGTGTGATACTATTGTCTGTGTTGGCTCATGTTTGACTTATCTATTTGTCGTGATTGGATTTGAGCATTATTGGACAAAGTATAGGATAAGAAAATAGTTGAAAGGTTAAGGATGACCGCAATGTGGCATGTTGTGCTTCAAATGGAACTATGAGCTTTGGAGAGTATTTTTGGGCCAACTAGTAGCATGTTTAATGCCTTTCTACACATTACCTTTGGGACCAACTTTGAAGGATGATGCAATGTGTGTACTTTGATCATATATTTTGGGGGAAAACTTATTCAAATGTATTTAGGTCCCTTTTATTTCAAAGGGTGTACCACATTTAATATTTGTTCTTATTGTGGCCAACTTTGTGCTAATACAACTTATATTTCTCAAGGCTGGCCTTGATGATATTTTTGATGGACAACCACCATATATATAAGAGGGAATGGATGAGAAAAGTATGAGAGTGTGTGAGGTTATTGTGAGGTATGTGTGGATTGAATGTGAATATTGAACTTAATGCGAAAAAGGAAGAACATAAGTGCAAATTATTGAGTTAGACAGAGAGGTTATGGAAGTTGATCATGAGATCCTACATCTTTTCTTTCTACTTGTTGGAAGGATGTGATGCAGGAGCATCCTAGGTGGAAGAGCAATCTTGCATCACCCAAAAAATATATTTCTGATTTCTTTTCAATAAGGGCTATCTTGTGCAGAGCTGCTATTTTTGGAAAGTTACTATTTTTAATAAGTTTTTTGTTCGGGCTCAAAATGGTCTATTTGCTTCTCTGGAGGTTCATTTCGGTCATATCAGCTTGCCAGTAAAATTTCATTGCTAGATCAAGTCTAGTTTTGAAGATATTGAAAATTTTTGGTGTTTGAAACAGGGTACAGAAACTTTGAACTCAATTTTGAAGGCTTTAGAGGCCCCGGATGAGGTTGAATTTTCAATTGAATAAAGCTTGCTTGATTCAAATATTGTAGAGCTCTTTGCGCCCTTTCCGAAATGGGGTTACAATAGTCAATCGGGTCAACGGGTTATGACTTATGGTCTTCAGAAGTTGGGCCACCTGAAATAGCAGAAAATAAATTTCTTTCAAAATTTAAGTTCGGGTTTAAAAAGTTATTTTGAGCTGACTTTGATGTAATAAATTGAAAAATAAATAATTCTATGTTTAGTCGGCCTAAAGGGCTAAATTTTTGGAACCTTCTCGGGCTGTGGAAATTACCTATATAAGGAAGGCCCGTAGTGTTGTCTTAGGCAGTTCAAGGTAGTTCGGGACAGTTCTGGGTAGTAGATCTCAGTATTGATTCAAGGCTTTGTCCTACAGAATATTGTAAGGGAATGTCCATGTGGCTTTGCATATTGTAATTTTGAAAATTTGTAATTCCACATTTGTGGAGATAATAAGAAGCCCATTTTCTGTTCTTGCATATTGTTGTTGTTTCTCTGTTTCTGTTATGTGTTTGTGGTATTAAGAGGAGCACCCTTCATCAAGTGGTATCAGAGTGGGAGTTCCTGAGTGTGTAAATAGATCACCGACTGTGAGGCAGTTTGCACCAAGACCGTGGGTTAGGGTTTATGTGTAAATAGATCGCCGACTGTGAGGTAGTTTGCACCAGGACCATGGGTTAGGGTTTCTGTGTAAACAGATCACCACCTATGAGGCAGTTTGCACCAGGACCATGGTTAGGGTTTTAGCGCGCATCGCAAAAATTCCTCCATGAAGGGAACGTGGTGGAAGAGCTAGTGTTGTAACACCTGAGGTTAGAGCGCTCCAGAGACAAGTGTGAGCATTGCAAGAAGAGATTCGTAGAGGAATGAATCTTAATGTCAGAGACGAAAGTGAGGATGAAGCCGAAGAAGAAGATCAAGAAGGAGAAGTCAAAATTGTGAACCAAGAGGAAGAAAGACTTTTTCGAGCCATTTCCAAGATCAGGAAAAGACCTAAGATTGAGGTTCCTACATTTTCAAAAAATCTTAACCCAGAGGAGTTGATCGACTGGATCAATGAATGTGAAGAATATTTTGAGTATGAACATATTGAGGATCCTAATAGGGTCAAATTCACGAAGGCCAGACTGAAAGGTTATGCGAAGATCTGGTGGCAAGAGATTCAATTGGAGCAAAATAGAAGAGGGAAAAATAAAATCACAAGATGGGATCGGATGGTGGATAAATTGAAGCGATAATTCATTCATGTTGATTATGAGCTTGACCTACTAAAGAAAATGCAAAGTTTGAAGCAAGCAGGAAGATCTGTTAAGGAGTATACCGAGGAATTCTATCGAATCCTCATCAGAACAGGCCATGCAGAAGCTGACAAGGAGAAAGTTGCACGTTACCTTAATGGGTTGAGATCGAGCATTCAGGAGTAGCTGAATTTGGTTTGAATGAACAGTATTGAAGAGGCATACCAGTTTGCCCTAAAAGTAGAGGAAAAGTTGAACAAGAAGTTTGACAGCAAACAAAGTGGAAGAGGTCGTGGTGGACGATCTAGTGGATGGTCATATGAAGATCGAAATGAAGATCTGAAAAAGTAGGATGAGGCCAGTAACAATTAGAATCAGAGAGGAGATAATTTCAATAGTTTCCATGATCAGAATAATAGAGATCAGAGAGGAAGAGGAAGATGACAAGGATCTGGAAGAGGAGGCTTCTGTGGAACATGTTTTCATTGTGGAGAAGAAGGTCATAGGGCATTTGAATGTCCTCAACACCAAGGAAGGACAGATAGGAGAAATGAAGGCCAGGCTAGAGTTGCACATGTAGATGAAGATGTCAGATCATCACATTCTGAAGATGCTAAAAGAGGAGAAATGATGATTAACAGAAGAGTCTTGCTGAGTGGTGAGAATGAACCTGAACAAAGGAGGAGCCTATTTCGCACCAAGTGCAAGTGTGAGGTTAAGTGTTGTGATGTGATTATTGATAGTGGAAGTACTGATAATTTGGTGTCAGAAGAGATGGTGACAAAGTTGAAGCTCAAGAGGCAGAAACATCCATATCGGGTTGCCTGGGTGCAGGATGACCATAGGGTCATGGTCAGTGAACAGTGCCTAGTGAAGTTAAAGATCGGCGGGTACCAAGATGAGGTACTATGTGATATCATATATATGGATGCATGTCATATGTTATTGGGTAGACCTTGGCAGTTTGACAGGTGTGTTGTACATGATGGTCATGCGAATACTTATTCCTTGATAAAGGATGGAGTGCGACATAAGCTAAAACCATTGAAGGAAACAGAAGAAAAGGTATGTGGTAATGCAAAAATAACTTTTGTTGATAGAGGAAATTTCTTAGATGGTATGCGGCATGAGCATATGTGTTTTACCTTAATTCCAAAGGCTACGAAAGAGGAAGTAGAAGATGTACCTATAGAAGTTGTAGAATTATTAAATGAGTTTCAAGATATTGTACCTGATAATGTGCTTGATGGATTACCACTAGTAAGAAAGATCAGTCATTAGATGGACTTGATTCCAAGAGCCAGTTTGCCAAATAAGGTGGCACACAAAATGACACTAGCATAAAGTGAAGAGTTGAAGACAGATTTGAAGTTTAGTTCATCACATCATCCACAGATTGTATATGGAAGTAGTCCCAGAAATGCATCTGAGTTGAGAAAGATAGATAAAGGAGAAATAAGTAGTGCTGAAGAAGAGGATTTTGCAGAGCACTTGAAGAACATCCATGAGGAGGTGAGAAAGCATATTACCAAGATGAATGTGTCATATAAGGATAAGGCATATAAGAAAAGGAGGCATAAGGAATTTTAGGTTGGAGATGAAGTCATGGTTCATTTGCGGAAGGAGAGATTTCCAATTGGTACATATAACAATTTGAAAATGAAGAAGGTTGGGCCATGTAAGATACTGAAGAAGCATGATTTAGGAGATGCCTATGAGGTAGAATTGCCTAGTGAGCTGAATATTTCACTAGTGTTTAACATTTTAGATTTGGCGGAGTATCATGAAGGAGGTGTTGAAGATGAGATCATAGCAGCATAGTGGAGTATTCCAGCAAGTAGTTCAGATACTAAGGAGATTGAGGACATTCTAGATAGTCGTGTTGGTAGAAGCACAAGGAACGAGACATATGAAGAATATCTAGTCAAATGGAAAGGATGACCTATTGAAGATTCATCATGGCTAACAAGGGAGGAGGTCAACCGTCTTGGTTTTTCTCTTCACACCTGAGTTGTGACAAGGTCACTTCTCAAATTACCCTAGGTGTCTGATGCAGGAGCATCCTGGGTGTAAGAGCAATCTTGCATCACCCAAAAAAAATATTTTTAGTTTCTTTTCAATAAGGGCTATCTTGTGCAGAGCTGCTATTTTTGGAAACTTACTATTTTTAGTAAGATTTCTATTCGGGCTCAGAATGGTCTATTTTCTTCTCTCGAGGTTCATTTTGGTCATATTAGCCTGTCAGTAAAGTTTCACTGCTAGATCAAGTCTAGTTTTGAAGATATTGAAAATTTTCAGTGTTTGAAATAGGGTACAAAAACTTTGAACTCAATTTTGAAGGCTTTAGAGACCCCGAATGAGGTTTAATTTTCGATTGAATGAAGCTTTCTTGATTCAATTGTTGTAGAGCTCTTCGCACCCTTTTCGAAATGGGGTTATAATAGTCAATCAAGTCAACGGGTGATGACTTATGGTCTCCGGAAGTTGGGCCACCTGAAATGGCAGAAAATAAATTTCTTTCAAAATTTATGTTCGGGTTTCAAAAGTTATTTTGAGCTGACTTTGATGTAATAAATTGAAAAATAAATAATTCTATGTTTAGTCGGCCGAAAGGGCTAAATTTTTGGAACCTTCTCGGGTGGTGGAAATTGCCTATATAAGGCAGGCCCGTAGTGTTGTCTTAGGTAGTTCAAGGCAATTCGGGACAGTTCTGGGTAGTAGATCTGGGTATTGATTTGAAGATTTTTCCTACAAAATATTGTAAGGGAATGCCCATGTGGCTTTGCATATTGTAATTCTGAAAATTTGTAATTCCACATTTGTGGAGATAATAAGAAGCCCATTTTCTGTTCTTGCATATTGTTGTTGTTTCTCTGTTTTTGTTATGTGTTTTTGGTATTAAGGGGAGCACCCTTCATCAAGTGGTATCAAAGCGGGAGTTCTTGAGTGTGTAAATAGATCACCGACTATGAGGCAGTTTGCACCAAGAATGTGGGTTAGGGTTTCTGTGTAAATAGATCGCTAACTGTGAGGCAGTTTGCACCAAGACCGTGGATTAGGGTTTTTGTGTAAATAGATCACTGCTTGTGAGGCAGTTTGCACCAGGACCGTCGTTAGGGTTTCAGTGTGCATTGCAAAAATGTCTCCACAAAAGGAACATGGCGGAAGAGTTGGTGTTGTAACACCTGAGGTTTAGAGCGCTCCAGAGACAAGTGCGAGAATTGAAATAAGAGATTCACAGAGGAATGAATCTTAATGTCAGAGATGAAAGCGAGAATGAAGCCAAAGAAGAAGATCAAGAAGGAGAAGTCAAAATTGTGAACTGGGAGGAAGAAAGACTTTTTTTGGTCATTTTCAAGATCGGGAAAAGACCTAAGATTGAGGTTCCTGAATTTTCAGGAAATCTTAACCCAGAGGAGTTGATCGACTAGATCAATGAATGTGAAGAATATTTTGAGTATGAAGATATTGAGGATCTTGATAGGGTCAAATTCGCAAAAGCCAGACTGAAAGGTCATGCGAAGATCTAGTGGAGAGAGATTCAATTGGAGCGAAATAGAAGAGGAAAAGATAAAATCACAAGATGGGATCAGATGGTGGATAAATTGAAGCAATAGTTCACTCCTGTTGATTATGAGCTTGACCTACTGAAGAAAATGCAAAGTTTGAAGCAAGCAGGAAGATCTGTTCTGGAGTATACGGAGGAATTCTATCGAATCCCCATCAAAACAGGCCATGCAGAAGTTAACAAGGAGAAAGTTGCCCATTACCTTAATGGGTTGAGACCGAGCATTCAGGAGGAGCTGAATTTGGTTCGAATGAATAGTATTGAAGAGGCATACCAGTTTGCCCTAAAAGTAGAGGAAAATCTGAACAAGAAGTTTGAGAGTAGACAAAGGGGAAGAGGTCGTGGTGGATGATCTGGTGGATGGTCATATGAAGATTGAAATGAAGATCCGAAAAAGTAGGATGAGGCCAGTAATAGTCAGAATCAGAGAGGAGATAATTTCAATAGTTTCCATGATCAGAATAATAGAGATCGGAGAGGAAGAGGAAGAGGACAAGGATCTAGAAGAGGAGGCTTATGTGGAACATGTTTTCATTGCGGAGAAGAAGGTCATAGGGCATTTGAATATCCTCAATGCCAAGGAAAGACAGATAGGAGAAATGAAGGCCAGGCTAGAGTTGCACATGTAGATGAAGATGTCAAATCATCACATTCTGAAGATGTTGAAAGAGGAGAAACACTGATTAACAAAAGAGTCATGCTGAGTGGTGAGAATGAACCTAAACAAAGGAGGAGCCTATTTTGCACTAGGTGCAAGTGTGAGGGTAAGTGTTGTGATGTGATTATTGATAGTGGCAGTACTGATAATTTGGTGTCAGAAGAGATGGTGACAAATTTGAAGCTCAAGAGGCAGAAACATTCACATCCATATCGGGTTGCCTAGGTGCAGGATGACCACAAGGTCATGGTCACTGAACAGTGCCTAGTGAAGTTAAAGATCGGCGGGTACCAAGATGAGGTACTATGTGATATCATATATATGGATGCATGTCATATGTTTTTGGGTAGACCTTGGCAGTTTGACAGGTGTGTTGTACATGATGGTCATGTGAATACTTATTCCCTGATAAAGGATGGAGTGCGACATAAGCTAAAACCATTGAAGGAAATAGAAGAAAAGGTATGTGGTAATGCAAGAATAACTTTTGTTGATAGAGAAAATTTCTTAGATGGTATGCAGCATGAGCATATGTGTTTTACCTTAATTTCAAATGCTACAAAAGAGGAAGTAGAAGATGTACCTATAGAAGTTTCAGAATTATTGAATGAGTTTCAGGATATTGTACCCGATAATGTGCCTGATGGATTACCACCAATAAGAAATATCAGTCATCAGATGGACTTGATTCCAGGAGCCAGTTTGCCAAATAAGGCGGCACACAGAATGACACTAGCATAAAGTGAAGAGTTGAAGATGGATTTGAAGTTTAGTTCATCACATCATCCACTGATTGTATATGGAAGTAATCTCATAAATGCATCTAAGTTGAGAAAGATAGATAAAGGAGAAATAAGTAGTGCTAAAGCTGAGGATTTTGCAGAATACTTGAAGAACATCCATGAGGAGGTGAGGAAGCATATTACCAAGATGAATGCACAGTATAAGGCTAAGGCATATAAGAAAATGAGGCATAAGGAATTTAAGGTTGGAGATGAAGTCATGGTTCATTTGCAGAAGGAGAGATTTCCAATTGGTACATATAACAAGTTGAAAATGAAGAAGTTTGGGCCATGTAAGATACTGAAGAAGCATGATTCAGGAGATGCCTATGAGGTAGAATTGCCTAGTGAGCTAAATATTTCACCAATGTTTAACATTTCAGATTTGATGGAGTATCATGAAGGAGGTGTTGAAGATGAGATCACAGCAGCACAGTGGAGTATACCAGCAAGTAGTTCAGATGCTAAAGAGATTGAGGACATACTGGATAGTAGTGTTGGCAGAAACACAAGGAATTGGACATATGAAGAATATCTGGTCAAATAGAAAGGATGACCTATTGAAGATTCATCATGGCTAACAAGGGAGGAGGTCAACCCTCTTAGTTTTTCTCTTCACACCTAAGTCGTGACAGGGTCACTTCTCAGATTACCCTGGGTGTCTGATGCAGGAGCATCTTGGGTGTAAGAGCAATCTTACATCACCCAAAAAAAATATTTCTAGTTTCTTTTCAATAAGGGCTATCTTGTGCAGAGCTGCTATTTTTGGAAAGTCACTATTTTTAGTAAGTTTTTTGTTTCGGCTTAGAATGGTCTATTTTCTTCTGTGGAGGTTCATTTTGGTCATATCAGCCTGCTAGTAAAGTTTCATTGCTAGGTCAAGTCTAGTTTTGAAGATATTGAAAATTTTCGGTGTTCAAAATAGGGTACAGAAACTTTGAACTCAATTTTGAAGGTTGTAGAGGCCCCGGATGAGGTCAAATTTTTGGTTGAATGAAGCTTGCTTAATTTAGATGTTGTAGAGCTCTTCGCGCCCTTTCCGAAATGGGGTTATAATAGTCAATCGGGTCAACAAGTGATGACTTATGGTCTCCGAAAGTTGGGCCACTTGAAATGATGGAAAATAAATTTCCTTCAAAAGTTATTTTGAGCCGACTTTGATGTAATCAATTGAAAAATAATTAATTCTATGTTTAGTCGGCCTAAAGGGCTAAATTTCTAGAACCTTCTCGGGCGGTGGAAATTGCCTATATAAGGAAGGCATGTAGTGTTATCTTAGGCAAATCAAGGCAGTTTGGGATAGTTCTAGGTAGTAGATTTGGGTATTGATTAAAGGCTTTGTCATAAAGAATATTGTAAGCACTACTACATTTGGGGTCAAATTTCGACGGCCATTTGTCAGATTTGCAACACTAATTTGTCGGCATTTCGACAGATGGGTCCGTCGCCATTTTTGCATAGGAAATTGTGACAAAAGACATATCCGTCAGTTTACTGACACCATATCACATCGAAAACTTGCATTTCAGCAATAGCTTTGTTATGGCATTTTCTACGGTTTATCCATCAGAATTCTGACATGATGACATATTAATTGTCGAAAAGATATCCTTTCCGACATTATAACTATTGGAATAGCGACAGTTTCCACTTAATTCTGACAGATATACCTGTCAGTGATATGGCATTAATGTTGAAGGTTCTCTTGAAAAATTTCTATTTGTGACACTTAAAATGTCAGAAGAGCGACAGTCCTTCATTATTTCTCTGACAAGTTCCCTGTCGAACGTATATCATTACTGTCGGAACTATTGTCGTAAATTAGTTTTCTCCGACATTTTATCTATCGAATGCGTAGCACTTCTGTCAGAATTAATGATTAAGTGTCGAAAAACCGACGGCTATGCGCATTAAAGATAAAACAGCTCAAGAGACCATCATAGGTTCTCTCTTTCTTCAGTCTATATTATTGACAGAATGTTTTACCTTTCATTAGCTCATCAAATCTGGGGATTTGAAAGAATTTAATAGAATACTTTCATGATGGCCATGCTTCTTTATCACCATCCTCATAGTCTACAAGTGCAACATCAACTTAAATAATATACATTGTCATGAAAATATTCTATTAAATTCTTTCAAATCCCCAGATTTGATGAGCTAATGAAAGGTAAAACATTTTGTCAATAATATAGACCGAAGAAAGAGAGAACCTATGATGGTCTCTTGAGTTGTTTTATCTTTAGTCCTAGTGACCTATCGATCTTCGAGAATAATCACTGCCTTGCATTTATGTACACTGTACAAATTGATCCCAGTCTCGCAAAAATATTTTACACTTGTACATCTCATCAATACTGGAGGCCTAAAGTAATTTTATACGATCACTAGCACATTTCATGCATGGATGAGAAACAATATCCAAAGTTTCTAGATAACCATTTTTGAGAAGAGGAATGAGTGCAGGCCAAAGAAGGGATAATTCCACAACAGAAAGGAAGACATCTTTTTAGCATGGGTTTAGATCCTACCCCAATTGTCGAAGGATCCAAGGCCAGTCTAGAAAGATGTCTTCCCATTCTGTCTGCAACATTGTGTCCATCCATGATCTCAGGAATATTGTCATCTTTCTACTCTTCATTTGCCAAAATATATCGCTTCTTCAAGCTTGCAGAGTAATCTTATTAATAAAAGAACTCTTGCCAACATTAGGGTACCCACAGATCAAAATAGTTGATGTTACTGGTGCTTGTGTTCAAGGATATCGATTCACTGTTTTGAAACGGCCAAATCATTTTTATTTCATTTGTAGAGAAAAGGAGTGGGAGAAAATGAGTGGGTGAAAGTTGATCGAGCATGAGAGAAGGCATTGCATTTTATTTGATCATGAATGCTCTCTGAAATGACCAATCATGTTTTCTATTCGATTTTTTTTGGTGTTTTTTTTTCCCATATTCAGTAGATAAAAATCATGGTGGCAGCCACTTAGCCATCTTTTTGATGTTCCGGGTATTTTACAAAGATACAAGTATGTGGATTTATCATTCAGTTGCTTGTAGTTATTGGTCAAATGCAAATATTTTGTCAAGTTGAAAGGGCAAGATATTAATTTGGTGTTTTCGGTTTATGTTAAAAGGTTGATTTGGTAAAATCCTCAAAAAACACACTACATGTTCTAAAATGTAAAGAATTTGAATGTTAAATGTAAGATATATATCTCATCCATAGTAATCAAAAGAAAGGACATGAAACTTATAAGGAGATTTACCAATCCAAAAATATAAGCGAATAAGAAACATGATTGGTATCTTATGAATTGGTTTTTGAGGTGCACAATCTTCATCAATCTCCTGAGAACAAGACCCCTCCTCACGAAAAATGCATTTAACGGATTAAACAAATCTACAAAACTGAACCAATGGCATGTTTAGAACAAAGAAATAGATTGATAATAATATGCTGAAAATTCTATTATGTTTAATACACGCAAAAGGACCAGTCCCAACAATTCTTAAACATACTTTATCTGATATGATAATAACATGCTAATTAAACTGATAAAGGTGTTATATGCATTTAATCTACCAATTACTAATTACACAAAAAACAAATTACAAAATTGAACCAATGGCATGTTCTTCATGTGGTACAAGGAAGATTTTGCTATGAAAAAAAAAAGTGAAACGGCCTCATCATTTTTATTTTGATTGGATAGAGGAGCGAAAGCTGAGTGCAAGAGAAGGTATGTGATTTCTTCATCTTTCGAGCATCTGGCATCATATTCGACTGCAAATTTCAAATGCATTGCATTTTATTTGATCACAAATGCTCTCTGAAATGACCACATTCTACTAGTGTCATGCCCTAGCCCGTGCTTTATCTCCATTATTTGATATTATTGGTGCTTGTGCTCAAGGATATCGATTCACTATTTTCAAATGTTTGGATCATTTAGACAGTTACATTTCCTGACTATTCCTTGAGTACACAGTCAGGAAATGTAACTGTCTAATGATTATATGTAATGTTGAATGGATTAAATGCTTTATTCTTGGTAGAAGTGAATGGAAGGAATAGTGTGTATTAAATATAATCTAGTCACTTATTGAATGCTTTGGAGACTACTGGTTTGACTATCCATGTGCTACCAGTGACTGAGATTCATTAAAGGATACAAAACCCTTCATTTTGGGGTTATTGTGTGTGGATTCAAATGTAGGTTTGATCTGGTTAATGTTTAGAAGAGATCAATAAAGTATTTAAAGACAATCTTACATGTTTGGAGAGGTTTGAGAGGCACTTATCATGATTGTACCCTCACAAACATTGACATAGACTGGTTTTACTAAGTATCCTTTCTCTATTTTGAGGTTTCCTTTCTCTGCCACAGGGGTACAGTTAGAGGGTTCATTGACAAAATGATCCTTCGAATGGTTACTATGAATATGAATGATTTGATATAGCATATTGCTCATTTTACTTGAAGTTTGGAATAGCTTGTGCAAGGGTGAAAGTAGTTTTGATCATTTTGGTCGTGACTGTTCCTCTACACAGTCAGGAAATGTAACTATCTAATGATTATATGTAATGTTGAATGGATTAAATGATTTATTCTTGGTAGAAGTGAATGGAAGGAATAGTGTTGGTGTTAGGTTTCATTTATTATTGAATTCAATGGTTTCTAAGATGTGTTGAGGAGTTTGCTCCTTGTTTAATGTTAATTATTTCTGCACAATCCACTCATACAACAGTGAAGTTACAAAACTGAACCAATGGCATGTTTACAACAAAGAAATAGAATGATAATAATATGCTGAAAATTCTATTATGTTTAATACACGCCAAAGGACCGCATTCTAAATTGTTGTCACTGAAATGATCGCATTCTACTAGTGTCGTGCCCTAGCCCGTGCTTTAACTCCATTATTTGATGTTATTGGTGCTTGTGCTCAAGGATATCCATTTTTTTGAAATGTTGACTGTGGTTATCAAATGGACAGCTCGTGAGCTTCTAGCTAGGCACCATTTGTATTGATAGCTTAGGGAATCAAATGTATTGTATCATTGATAGTTGATACTTTGTTAAAAGGAAATAGGACAAAGAACTATTTTTATTTAGTTTCTCTATTTTGATCCCTAAGTGGCTTACAACCCTAGAGAAGTATATGCAGATTTACGGATGCAGTTGCAGGATACATAGCAGCCAATAATTCACAATAAATCCAAGCATCCAATTTGAATAGCAATTAATACAAAGAACTAGGGTCCTCCAATGGCCCAATCATCCAGACCTTGACTGTCCCCTCAACCAGTGACCCTTCAAAACTGGGTTATCATGCAACCAGTGAGTGATCCTTCATTCTCCTGATGAGCTTCTAGGTAGGCACCATTTGTATATTTGATAGCTTAGGGCATCAAATGTATATTGTATCATTGATAGTTGAGACTTTGTTAAAAGGAAATAGGACAAAGAATGATTTTGATTTAGTTTCTCTATTTTGATCTCTAAGTGGCTTACAACCGTAGAGAAGTATATACAGATTTACAGATGTTGTTGCAAGATACATAGCAGTGGATAATTCATAAGAAATCCATGCATCCAATTTGAATAGAAATTACTACAAAGAAATAGGGTCCTCCAATGGCCCAATCATCGGGACCTTGACTGTCCCCTCAACCAATGACCCTTCAAAACTAGGTTATCATGCAATCGGTGAGTGATCCTTCATTCTCCTAGTTTTCCCTACAACCAAACATATTGGAAATACACAATACAATGATAAAAAGTCTTTCACAATCTCCCTTCCCTCAAGGAACACTATCAACCATCCCTTCCACATAGCATTTCACTATTTTATGAGTGGATTGTGTAGGAACGGTTAACACTAAACAAGGAGAAAACTCCTCAACACATCTTGGAAACCATTGAATTCAATAATAAATGAAACCTAACACCAACACTATTCCTTCCATAGTTGCAGGATACATAGCAGTTGATAATTCACAAGAAATCCATGCATCAAATTTTTATAAGGATATCCTACTAATCAATAGGAATTTTCTTGAGATGACCAATGATTATGCATTTTGATGGCAGTGTGCTAGTTCAAAAGGATAATATAAATCTGAAACAATTTTTTCTGATTTTCTCAAACTATAAATGTGGTTAAAGGGAAAATATTATGGCCCCTACACTGTGGTTGTTAGCCTAATTAAGATAGGCCTACCTTTGCATATAATAAGAGGCCAACATGAAACAAACATCCAGAGGTTAGGGGGTTGTTCCCTGTCCATAATTTATTATTTAAGTGCTAAGTGATGATGGGTATATCGTGTAATTCATACCTAGTGTATCTCTTTCTTTCTCTCCACATTTCACATCAGGAGTATATGTTATAAAATACTAATGAAATCAACTATAGGTCAAATCTAATCAAAATTGCAATATAAAGATTAAAATAGATCTTGAAGAAATATGGGAACCATTTTTTACAAATATTGTACAAATGAAGAGAATACTCCAAAGAGGAAATGCTTCAATGTGGAACAATTGAAGGACAATATTTTACTTTTATATGCACATCTGCAATGTTTTTGATATATTTCTAAGATAACAAAACCATAGAAAGAATAGCATATAGAAGAAAGTAAAGAATAATGATCATACTTTGAGATATTGTGGAAAATTAAAGGAAAGAATGCTTGGTGGGGTTATCATGCAATCAGTGAGTGATCCTTCATTCCCCTCTTCCAGTGACCCTTCAAAACTGGGTTTTTATTTAGTTTCTCTATTTTGATCCCTAAATGGCTTACAACCCTAGAGAAGTATATGCAGATTTACAGATGCAGTTGCAGGATACATAGCAGCCGATAATTCACAATAAATCCATGCATCCAATTTGAATAGCAATTAATACAAAGAACTAGGGTCCTCCAATGGCCCAATCATCCGGACCTTGACTATCCCCTCAACCAGTGACCCTTCAAAACTGGGTTATCATGCAACTAGTGAGTGATCCTTCATTCTCCTGGTGAGCTTCTAGGTAGGCACCATTTGTATATTTGATAGCTTAGGGCATCAAATGTATATTATATCATTGATAGTTGAGAATTTGTTAAAAGGAAATAGGACAAATAATGATTTTGATTTAGTTTCTCTATTTTGATCTCTAAGTGGCTTATAACTGTAGAGAAGTATATGCGGATTTATGGATGCAGTTGCAGGATACATAACAGCTGATAATTCACAAGAAATCCATGCATCCAATTTGAATAGCAATTAATACAAAGAAATAGGGTCCTCCAATGGCCCAATCATCGGGACCTTGACTATCCCCTCAACTAGTGACCCTTCAAAACTGAGTTATCATGCAATCGGTGAGTGATCCTTCATTCTCCCGGTCTGCCCTACATCCAAACATATTGGAAATACACAATACAATGATAACAAGTCTTTCAAAATCCCCCTTCCCTCAAGGAACACTATCAACCATCCCTTCCACATAGCATTTCACTGTTGTATGAGTGGATTGTGCAGGAACAGTTAACATTAAACAAGGAGCAAACTCCTCAACACATCTTAGATGAAGGATCACTCACTGATTGCATGATAACCCAGTTTTGAAGGGTTACTGGTTGAGGGGACAGTCAAGGTTCGGATGATTGCGCCATTGGAGGATCCTATTTCTTTGTAGTAATTGCTATTCAAATTGGATGCATGGATTTCTTGTCAATTATCGGCTGCTATGTATCCTACAACTGCATCCGTAAATCTCCATATACTTCTCTATGGTTGTAAGCCACTTAGGGATCAAAATACAGAGACTAAATCAAAATCATTCTTTGTCCTATTTTCTTTTAACAAAGTCTTAACTATCAATGATACAATATACATTTGATGCCCTAAGCTATCAAATTTACAAATGGCGCCTACCTATAAGCTCACTAGGAGAATGAAGGATCACTCACTGATTGCATGATAACCCAGTTTTGAAGGGTCACTGGTTGAGGGGATAGTCAAGGTCTGGATGATTGGGCCATTGGAGGACCCTAGTTCTTTGTATTAATTTCATTTCAAATTGGATGCATGGATTTATTGTGAATTATCGGCTGCTATGTATCCTACAACTGCATCCGTAAATTTGCATATACTTCTCTAGGGTTGTAAGCCACTTAGGGATCAAAATAGAGAAACTAAATAAAAATCATTCTTTGTCCTATTGCTTTTTAACAAAGTATCAACTATTAATGATACAATACATTTGATGCCCTAAGCTATCAATACAAATGGCGCCTAGCTAGAAGCTCACGGGCTATCCATTTGATAACCACAGTCAACATTTCAAAAAAATGGATATCCTTGAGCATAAGCACCAATAACATCAAATAATGGAGTTAAAGCATGGGCTAGGGCACGACGCTAGTAAAATGCGGTCATTTCAGTGACAACAATTTACAATGGCATCATTAAACATATATGCCAGTAATATCAACAAACGTGAATCCAAACATTTGAATACAATGAATCGATATCCTTGAGCACAAGCACCAATTACATCAAATAATAGAGATAAAGCACTGGCTATGGCACAACACCAGTAGAATGTGATCATTTCAGAGAGCATTCATGATCAAATAAAATGAAATGCATTCGAATATGATGCCAGAGGCTCGAAAGATGAAGAAATCACATACCTTCTCCTGCGCTCAGCTTTCGCTCCTTTTCTCTCGCTCCCTCTATCCAATCGAAATAAAAATGATGAGGTCGTTTCACTTTTTTTTTTTTTATCTATACTCCGAATCTGTCAGAATTCTGATGGTCAATTAAACACCCATCGGAATACCGACATCATCGGGGCCTATTACAAAAAAAAAACACCAAATTCGTAATAAAAAGTTACCCGTCGGAAACTTCTGCCGAAATTTGGCCCCAAATGTAGTAGTGAAGGGAATGTCCATGTGGCTTTGCATATTGTAATTCTGAAAATTTGTAATTCCACATTTGTGGAGATAATAAGAAGCCCATTTTTTGTTCTTGCATATTGTTGTTGTTTCTTTGTTTCTATTATGTGTTTGTGGTATTAAGGGGAGTACCCTTCATCAGGATGTGTGCTCTTTTATCAGTATTGTGAAGACCTATATTTTTTGTGCAAGTTCTTATGGGATTAATTAGATCCCTGGTAGTGTGCCCAAACAATCAAGGATAATGAGTTCCTTGGCTTATGGCCTAGAACTTTGTAAACAAGTATATTGCATAGTGAGAAAGATTCTCACTGTGGTTTTTCCCACATTGCATTTTCCACATAAATATAGTGTTTTTGTGTGTGTTCTCTAATTACTATATCTTTTTTTTATTAATTAGTTGGATACATAATCAATATATGATAACTATGGAAAAATTGTTAATATTTATTTATGTTGATTAACCCCTCTCTTTGAACATTCAGTGGTGTTTAAAAATTGGTATCAAAGAAAGGTTCCTCTAGAATAAGCTTAATCACTTGAGGAAGATCTGAGATGGCTAGTGAACATGGCACCAAAGTACCTAAGTTTGATGGAACAAATTATACCTTTTGGAAGGACATAATGGATTTGCATTTGGACTCTATGACATATGGTGTTCTTGATGCTATAAAAAAAAATGTTATTTTCCTCTAGCATTTGATGCTCCTTCTACATCAGATAATGTCAAAGCACATGAGAACAATGAAAAGGCAAGAAATTGTATTATTAGTAGTCTAGGTGGCAATTGATGTAATTTCCCCAAATTAGCGGAGAGTGAATTAATTAAATTAATTAATTAGGTGGTCCCAAAATTTAAATAATATTATAAAGGACTTCTTTAATTAATTAATTTAGTCATAAAATAAAAAGGGGCCAAAATAATAAAATAATAAATAAAGGTATATTGCCCCATTGTAACTTTCCATAAACTTCTTGGGGGCCTTTATAGGGTGTTGGCTAGCACCATAGGTAGTCATCGTGGAGTTTTTTATTATGTATTTGTAATTCTAGTTGGAATTGAGTCTTTATTTACAATTTTAGAGGTGCAAGACCCTCCCTATTCTATATTTACTATTTCGATGGGAGTCATTCCTCACCCTAGTATTCCATTGGAGATTTTGCTTTGGATATTTCACTTTTTACTTCATTGCCTTTTGTAATTAAGGATCTATCTTTATTTACTTTGAGATATATTTATATTATCTACCTGATCATCAACTATTCATTCCTATTACATGTGTGTTGATTTGTGATATGTTCTAGCAATAAAGGAAATGGTTTACATTGAAGATTGAGTTACTTATATCATCTATAGTAGAACACTGGGTCAAAGAGAGATCTCATTGGATACCATACGAGAAGAGTTAAATATGATACACGTATAGGAGTGAAGGTTTATTTGTTGTATGGTGGAGGGAAGCTTTGAGTATGGCATGACTATGTCATACAGATTGTTGTAAAAAAGTGTTGTCGTATGGAGGATTTCATTGTGTCATACGGGGTGAGAGTGTGGGAGTAAGATACCATATGTGAATAGTACATAATAGTGGTGTCATAGTTGGTGATCCTATCATCCTGTTGGGAGAATCATGGCACCTAGTAATAGAATGGGAAATGCACATCTAGATATGACAACCATGTTGAGGGAGTTGATAAGAAGTCAACAACAACTTAGTAAGACTCTCACAATAGAGTACCAGTAGATGGGGGAGATGCTCATTCACTTGATAGAAGAAAGGACAAAAGGGGATTCATAGCGCTTCAACAAAGGTCAATGATGCCAACCTTCCTTCCCAAGATTGATCAACAAGAAATGCAAACACCTCCTTTGGCCGAGTCATTGAAGCATAGGATTGGGCTGATGTTAGATGGAAAATGGTCATATCTCTCAAGAACTACATAGACCTATGAATGAATTATCCATCCTCCAAGGATAATATAGTCTACAACAATAATAGATTCTATTTAGAAACATGTTAAGTGAAGGTCATGTTCTCATCCCCATGTAGACAAATGCAATGACTATGAACAAGACAAAATATAGCAGGCAAGCATGCAATTTTCTTAGGATGATGATAAGATGATTTATGTTGAACTCTCATGTGAATTATCTTCTAATGAATCTTGGGTGGTCTGCAGATGAATAAAGGATGTCCTTACATACCACAAAATAATAGATAAATCCACACAACATGCACTAGATTAGCTCACAGTGCTAGTAAAAACTGGTTGGTTGAGGTTTAATTTGGATTGTAATTTAGTTTGAGTTTGAATCCACATTTGTACAAGTGGCCTAATTTAATTCTCCACCCATGCTACAATGGTGAATGAGAGATGTAAGGATGAAGACTAGTTTCATATATAATTTTTTGTGGGAAAAAAGATGAGATAATCTCATGAGCCAAATTTTAGACAAGAATGTCTCATGTTTATAGGTTTTTTTTATTCTATCAGACACTCTAAGTCTAAGCAAAGTGGAACCAAACACAAGGGAAAATGTTTATATAATTTTTACTATTACATTTTGTTCCCACTTTGATATGCATACAAATTACTATTAGAATGTATATATCAAAATAAAACTAGTAGTTTCATGGAAAGTCAATATTTAAAAACACTCAAAGTCCATACTAATATGCATGATTATTCATGTACTCTCCTCCGAGCGAATTCTTCTTTGAAAACCTACAAAATAGAAACAACACAATGTATATATCACCTTCAAAAATTAAAAATAGGCACTAACTATGACTTACTTGAAAACTATCATAAAATATATTTGAATTATATTTGTCAATCATACATTTAGTTCACTATAAATTGGTATTTTGTAACCAAACTCATTTAATATAATATAGATTTCAAAACTTATCATTTATATTCATTACAAGGGAAAATTATGAATGATACAATATGTAAAAATATTGTCATCTGATAAGCATGTATGAACATATGTAAGATGTGAACATGAAAGTATATATAACAAGGGAAATAAAGGTGTCTAGAATTTTTTTTCTTAGACAATGATAGAAAATACTAAGATATTGATACTAAAGTATCAAATAAGGATCATGATAGTACAAGTAAGTTGTAAGATGTAAACACAATAAGGATAAAATACATGTAGTCATATGCACATAAGATAAATATTTAAAGAATAAATATGAGTGTGATAACCATGTGGAAACACATGTAAATATGATAAATATCTAGAACATAAGAAATATAAGATATAAACATGAGAAACACATAAGAATATAACACGATAAGTGTGTAAGGATGATATCATAAGTATGTATACACTAGGAGCATCATAGTAAATATGGAATGTGGATAACATAAGAGATTAGACATCATATAAATGTGGAACATATGAAGCAAAGGAGCATCATATACATGTAATATACTTGAACATATAAGATAATAGAAAATGGGAAAACATAGAAAAGCATGAGAGATAAACATAGGAATGCATAATAGATAAAGAAGTAAAATATAAATGGTAATCATGCAAGATTTTAACAAATATAAGATATAGGAAGACATAGAAATGAATCAAAAGGAAATATTTTTCCAAGTGGAAAAAAATGAATAAAGAATAATATAGAAGGTCAAATGAGAATAGGGGAAGAACAATAAACATGGAATAAACAAAAGTTTGAAGTGTAAGAAAATAATGAATAAAAATTAGATGCTAAGTAAGTAAAGCATAAGACTATTTAAGATCTCAAGCAAAAAAATTAGAGATCAACATCCAAAAGTTCATACTCATTACAAGTAACATGAATCCCATTGTTCTCAAATGAATGACTTTCAGCGTGATAAGAAATGGTAATCTTGATAAAAAATGCTATTAATAGGCATAGATCTTGATTTTTTTAATTTTCCATTGTTCTTGTTTTTTTAACTATGGTTATATAGCTCAATTTTTTTCATTTTCCTCATGCCATAACAAATTTCATAGGTACCCATGAAGAATTAATTCCTCTAGAAAATAATGTGGGTTTTAATCGTATAAAATTCTCATGTTCTTGTCGATGTTTTCAAATTTTGTACGTAGTAAGCTTTTCTCCTAGGAAATAGACACAAATATTATTCAATTTAACTTAGCGATGACATATGAACTATTAGGACCATTTACACTTTAGGTGGTGTTATCTTGGTATCACATTCTATTTTATGTGTAATCTCCACCTTTAGTGCACTTATCACTTTATCAGCTTACACCTTTAGTGGACTTGTTGCACATACTTTATTCCACTTTGGATAGTCTTTTGAGATATTTGAGTCCATATTTTGGTTAATTTTGGTGGGGTCCTCCTTGTAGCTTTGTGTTACAAAGAAAAATTAGAGCTTTCAAGACTAAACTTGAGGCCACTATTAGATCTAAAAGGTTGTTTTCAATCAAAACTTTCTTTTGTTTTGCTCAAATCTTGAGAATCCAAAGTTATAGTCATTTGAACTATGGAGTGTTACTCCTAAATGGATCAAGATTTGTCATTAGTATTCATTTGTACAGGCGGTAAACAAAGCAAGATAGTTCAGTCAGTTATAACTACGCAGTAGTCACCAAGCACAAAGGTTGCCGAGTACACGAGATTACTAAGCGCCAATATATACCGAGACTGAGAGACATCATTTATCGAGTAATTTAGAGTTCACAAATTTTTTTGGAATGACACATAGTTCAAGGTGAACAACTTTTTGGCGAGAAAGAAAATGGTTTACCAAGATCAAGGTGAATATTTATTATGGATGTAATCATTTAATTAATGATGATTCCTATGTAATGATGATCTAGGTTAATCATATGAACCATTGATCTTAGGTTTTATAAGATAATGTCTAACACTAATTAGGTAAAAAAAGTTTGACATAAGTATTGTTAAGATGTCATTTTGACAATGTATCATCAAGAAGTAGCCACACTCAAGGACATCTGAAGACCATGCAGGGTTAAGATTGGAAGGAATTTGATAGAGCATTCAATTTATCAGAATAGATGCAAGCCTACCGAGTAGTATAGAAGGACATATTTATCACAAAAAGGTGATATCATTATTGTACTTAATGGATCTGATATCAACAACTTAAGTTGCATTTCATACAGATCACATATCACTGTTACTCTCTAACAATTGTAGCAGACTCAAAATCTCCTAACAGAGTGGACTTAACCATCTTTTATAAAACCTCCTAACCGAGTGCACACTTGTATAGTGTTGCTAAAAACCTCTAAGCAGGTAGATCTAATTAATCTTATTGTTACTCCTAATAGGGTAAGATCACCAGAAGTGATCAATCTTTGTAAGCCTTAACCGACAACTTTATTTCTACAGAAGTGAAGATTTGTGGGTTCCATCCCCACTGTAGTTTTTACCTTCTAACAAGGGTTTCTGCGATACCAAAATACAAGTATCATTTGTATTGAAGTTTCATGTATGCTTTATTGATTTGTTTATGTAAGAATTTTCCTAAGGAAAATAATAAAATGCCAAGATCTAGAAGCTCAAGAGATAGCACAAGAGAGACAAAATGATATGATCAAATGAATAATTCAATAATGATCAATAATCAAATAGAATGAATAAATACAAAGTAGGAGTGATTGAATATATAGGCAATGTGATAAGACTACATGATAAGGAGATGATAAGCTATCAACCATACTAGGTGGAATCACATGTCCACCAAAGGTGGATCATCTTCCATTGTACATCAAAGTATGTGCAACATGTGCAACAATGAGAGGATGATAATGTGATAAGAGCACTAAAGGTGGATCTCACACAAAAAGAGGTATGAGACGGCAACTATCACCATGTAAAGTAGAATTTTTCCTAACCATGTGCTAAAATGAAATGTAAAGTCCTATGTGTCTCAATGAAAACAAATATGCAAATGCATTATCCTAAGTAAACTTAAGTAAAATGTAATTAGTGAATATTTAATTACACCAATAGTTTACATGCATTTACATTTTAGTCATGTTATTAAGTGTATGGTGAATGCAATGGATACAGTCAGTTATTGAAGTACATGTTTACAAGGATTCAATTGAAAGTTTTTAAGGGTATTGATTCACCCCTCCCCTCTCAGTACACACCTTTCCATAATTCCAAAAATTGGTATCAGAGCTAGTTCTCTTGTTGAGGAAGTTTAATCACTGAAGAGAAAAGATCTAAGGATGGAAAGGTATAAGCTTGACAAGACTATTGAGAATCAGAAATTGTAGATGCAGATCTACATTGAACAATTCAAGGAAGCCAAAGAAAAATTGAGAGAGTTACTAGTCAAAAGGAAGGAAATAGCATTTCGATACAATGAGATTGGTTATCATGAAGAAGAGATAGAGGATCCATTTGAAGGATCTGGATCTGGTTCTGGTAGCATATCTAATGCATCTGAAGGAACCATATCAGATCTATCTAAAAAGTGTCAACATCTTACTGAACAACTAAAATCACTGCAGATCAGTCAAGAGACACAAATGGTTAGAATGATTGATGCCATGAACAATGCAAGATAGGTTGAACAAGAAAGGAATTTGGCTATTAAAGATAGAAGACAAATGACTGATAAGTTGCAAGAAAAGGAATCTGAAATAATGAAACTTACTGAGCATCATTTTGAAATCTCCAATCAAATGGTTGTCATGAGTCAAGAAGTCAACTGAGTGAACAATGAGCTTACTAGAAAATTGGAAGGTGTTGGTGAATTGAGAGAAGAGAATGAAAGATTGAAGAATGATGTAAAGATCCAACAACAACATAATGAGATGATAAAGAAAGCTAAAGAAAGTACTAAAAGAATAGATGAATTTATAAACAGTCAGAGAAAACTTGACAACACTACTGGTTAAGGCTATATTGAGTAGGGAGAGTCATCAAAACAATCTGAACAAAAGAGTGCCTATGCAAATCCAAGGCCAAAGAAGCTCTCATGCTATCATTGTGGAAAACTAGGCCACACATCAAATGTTTGTAGAAGCAAAGCAAAAGGTATTCCTAAATCCACTCCTAAATTTGGTGGTTATTGTTATAATTGCAATAAGTATGGACATCAAGCACATGAATGTAGATCAAAACTAAATAAGTCACCTAAGAAGCACTATATGGAAAATCATTTTTGCACTTGCAACATGCATTGACACATATCATAGGAATGTAGGACAAAGATGAAGTAAGTTTGGAAACTGAAAGGACAAAACAAGACATATCAACCAAGAAGACAAGGTAATGCATATACTTAAGATTAAAATACTTAGGTTAATTTCACAGCATGTGGTAGATATGGACATATAGCAGCAAACTGCATGAGAATGCACTCGAGAGGAAGATCTCGAAATTGGATAAGTTCTAGAATTGCATGTTTGCACTGTCATAAGGTCAGTCATTTAAGTAAAAACTATAAAGATTGAGTACCAAAATTGAGTGCCATGAAAATGGAAACACAATTGAAGAAATCATGAGGATAAGGAATCAAATGTGGAGAAAAGAAACAAATGACAATGTTGGACCAAGCACAACAGTCAGTGACACCTCATCCATTGGATTAGGTGATCTCACCACCTCCACCTAAGAAAAATTAAGTATGGAACTAAATTTTAATCGGTTATATCTTACAACAATTTCTTATATCTATTGTGTGAATACCAAATCAGCATGAATTAAGATGTACTAGGGTATTATATGTTGATAACTTGAAATAAATTTAGTCGGTTAAGCTGGACCAAGTGAGAAATTCCAGTCGGTGAAAGTGTTATAGACAATCGAGTTGCACAGTCAACCGAGCATTGATAGTATTCACCGAGCTTAGGTATCTATTTTGTCAACTGAGTTATTTGATTGTCAACTGAGTGGTAGCTGACAAGCATTTAATGCGCCGAATAATGTTTTTGATTATAAATACATAGGAGATGAACTCATTTGTTTACACAACAATCAAGAGTGAAGATGAGTAATTTGAGCAAGATTTGAGTAGAGTGAATCCAAGCATTTCACAAAGATCTAAGCACATTACAAACTATTAGAGACCTAATCAAGTAAGTTTTGAACTAATCGGGTTCTCTGCACAAAGTTTGTCAAAAGCCCTAAATTTAGCAATCATGATGGCATCATATTCTCGAACCGTTCAAACCAAGGAAGAAAAGAGTAAGAAGGTTACTTTAATCAAGAACACAACCTGCACTAAGCCCCATTACAAACTTCATCCTGAATTTGCATCTCAACTCGATGATAAGGGTGTGTTCTCTTTGATACCACCTAGGGTTCTACTCATGAAAGATGTTAGGTTATACATCCACTGCAAAATTAATGAAATCAGTGACTTTGAGCTCCAATCCACATATCAAGAGCTTTGCACTAATGGCAAGCTAAATGATGATCACAAGCACTTAAAGGTAAAAGGGTTAACCAATGCCTTGTATTTCCCAAAAGAGTTCAAAACCGAATGGATACGCATCATGCTAAGACATGTACATGAAGGGAAGCTATGGCTAGATGAACTGATGAAGATAAAAAAGGATGTTATACATGCAGATATCAGGTATCCCATGAATGACAAAGAAAAAGCCCTAAGGCACACGACGAGAACTAAGATTGAGAAGTTAACCGAAGCAGAATGGGATGACCTAGAGGCTTGAGAATAAATACTATCAGTGAACCTGAAATGAGATTTGGTTCATATGTTATTGCATACAAGATTTTCCAATCAAGTAGATTGAATAGTGTTGCATGTGGAGCAGTCAACATAGTATATACGATTGTGAAGAAGGGTTTACAACTCGACCTAGTCGAATTGATGATGAGATAGTTAGAAGATAATAGGAGAACTATCAGAGTAGCTAGATCAAACACTTGCAAATTTGGCTCATTATTGCTATGTACATTCTTCTATTTGCATAACTTTTCCCCATCAGTCGGTAATATAGAATGGAATATTAAATAACCAATTAATTTTTCAAATAAGTGAATTTATTCAGAACCTAGATAAGAATTTTGAACCTATCATGGAAGATTACTTTGGTAAATTTAAGGAAAGAATGGAGAAAAGAACAAAGGTACCAACACAATTGGTAGAGAAATTTAAGGATGACATATGTTTTCTGGTGGATACTGACACCACCCTGATCAAAGCAGTAGAGCCAAGAACAATTTGGCTATCACCCATGGAATATGGGATAGACATTGACATAGCTACAAAAGTAATTAAGGCTTTACTTGTCGAGCCTACAGACAAAAATGCTACAAGGTTTGGAACCTATGATGAAGCCAAGTCCATAATCAAGATGGGACTTATAGTTGAAAAGATGGGTAGGAAAAAGGAGAAAATGGTAAAAACTCTGAAGAAACAATTTGGTGTCACTGATGAAGACATTGAGAAATCGGTTGAAGAGGAAACTGAGGAAAAAGAACCAGTTAGTGAGAATGTAGATGAAGAGGTCATCGAGTCCGAGGAACATGAACAAGAGGAGCCATCTAAGGCTACAAAAGTTAAAAGTAAACATGTTGTTACTTCAACCAGGACTAGGACAAGATCGGAAATAGCTAGTTCACCACCTTTGAAGAAAGGTGTTGCAAAGATAACAAGGCCTACACCAACACACACATATAAAAAGAGAAAAATAAAGGCCACCACCGAGCTCCCAGAACCAAAGAGGAGAAGGAAACTAATTAGAGAAAAGGATGATAATGATTCAGAAGAGGACACTGAACAATCCTGTGTTGTAGTGAATACAAGACCTCAGACTATTGATGAAGTAGCAGAAAGAATAAAGACCACTAGAAGACTTGGTACTTTGAAGCTTAATATATATCCACATATGAGTACCGAGGAGAATGATAAGCTTGAGGAAGCAATAATAAGCATGATGATTACTTTCAAAAGAGTTCCAGTTGAGTTTGCTAGTAGCATACCAAAAGAACTATATAATAAAGTATCTGCTAGATAGACGTATGCACTCACAACTAAGAAAAGGATGAGAGAGAGGTCACTCATTTTGGTAAGATCTGATTACTCTATTGTTGAGATTGATGAAGCCTTAAAATAATATGCAAATAAATTTTTAATGAAGGCTAAAGCATTTAAGATTCTTCAAGGAAAATTTCAAGAGGTAGATGATGAGAGAAGAAATATATGGACTAAACTCCTAAGTCTAGTAGAGCAAACTGAAGAATCTGCATCGGTAGTTAACATTGAGGAGCCTCAATCGAGCATACAATAAAAGGAACCAATAAATGTTGAGGATGAGAAAATTCACATCTCAGATACTGAGAAGCCCGAGGAGGAAACTAATGTAGAAGATTTCATAGCTATTGCTAGCAATGTTATGGAAGGAATTTCAGAGCTGTTGACCACTCTAGGGGATGCACAAATAATAATAGAAGACATAATAGGAGGCAACCCTGATGATGAGGCTAAAGAAGATGAAGTAATTATCAGTGCTACCAAAAACCTTGGTGAAGAAGAAGCAACTAAGGTAGCCCGAGAAATGATACTAGGTAATCTACCTATACTAGTACAAGATGTTGATATAGCAATTGAACAACAAATCGAGGAAGCTCCACCTGAGCAAGGAATAGATACAAATGAAGATAAGGGTGAGGAAACTGGTAAAGAGACCAAGCAAAGTGGAGGAGGTACACAAGGTGAAGCACCCACTGAGACCACTGATGCAACAGAAAATGTACAAGATACACAAACAAAGACAATGGTAGATACTTATACCACCGACACAAGGTCACAAGCCCCTGCACCACAGATTGTAGAATCAGTTACCAGATAGAATAAGGAAGAAGTAAAATCCATCGAGCCATCAAAGGCAAATCTTGAGCACAAGGCTCAACCTTCTATTACACAATCACCATCATATAGTGTACAAGACAAGAAGAAGAAAAGAAAGTGAGGAAGTAAGGTTCCGGTCACACTCGATGAAATAATAGAAATACCAGCATGTGAACCAAGGGCACTTGACCCTGAAGCTCTTAGGAAATATGGAGAGTTATGCACCTAAAAAGTAGCTCAAGAAAAGCTAAGGTAGGAACATAAGAACACAAAGGTGCTAGAGGATTTCAAGGAGATTCTAAAGCAAGTTACTCCAGATGTCAATGTTGATGAATCAACCTGTATCATTGACCAACTTGCACTGCTCACAGAGACTATCAATGGCCCAACTACTGGCGTTGAGAAAATGATTGAAGAGAGAGCCAAACAAAAGATTCAGTATAAGTTAACTAAAAAGATCAGCCAAGCAGTGGCATTTAACAAGGTAAAGCTTTTAGAAGTTGTAACAGATTTGGAAAGCATTATTGAAAAAGTTATTACAATTTTGAAACAGTTATGCACTATAGATTACTTCACTACTGAGGTTAGTGAAAAGATAAGGAAATTAGATGAAGATCTAAAAGCTAGTGCAACTAGTCAAACAACCGAGCAACATTCATTTCAAGTGCATTATTCAAAGGTTAAGCACATTCAACGGTTAAGACTAGAGTTGAGAAAGGAAGAGGACCGAATCAAAGAACAAGTAACCAAGCTACAAGCCGAGTTACTACCACATTTGGAAGTAATGCAGAAACATGTGACAAAGGCAAAGAAATTGATTGCCACCCCTGAGATTTTAGTCATATAGAGTATTTTTGATATGCGTGCACAAGTGAGTTTAGAGCAGCTGGCTCTAGAAAATATTGAGGAATGAGAGAAACTCATGGATAATCTCAAGAAAACCCATCCAAATAATTTTGACAAGTTGTAAGTATATTCTTTGTCATTATTTTCAAAAAAGGGGGAAACATATGTATGTATATCGAGAGCATGTTCAAAGGGGGAGTCGCTAAGTTTACATATTTTTGGTTTTGTAAATTTTCAAGTTCAAACTTTTATAGTCGACATACATATAATTTTTTGATACTAATGCCGAAGGGGGAGAATGTTACTGCTAAATGGATTAAGAGTTGTCATTAGTATTCATTTGTACAATTGGTAAACAAAGCAAGACAGTTTAGTTGGTTATAATTACATAGTAGTCACCAATCACAGAGGTTACCGAGTACAACAGTCACTGAGTACACATGATTATCGAGTGCCAGTATATACCGAGACCGAGAGACAAAATTTACCAAGTAATCCAAAGTTCACATAAAAGTTTGGAATGGCACATAGTTCAAGGTGAACAACTTTTTGCCGAGCAAGAAAATGGTTTACCAAGATCGAAGTGAATATTTATTATGGATGTAATCATTTAATTAATGATGATTCCTATGTAATGATGATCTAGGTTAATCATATGAACTGTTGATCTTAGGTTTTCTAAGATATTGTCTAACCCTAATTAGGTCAAATCAGTTTGATATAAGTATTGTTAAGATGTCATTTTGACAATGTATCATCAAGAAGTATCCGCACTCAAGGACATCTGAAGATCAGATATGGTTAAGATTGGAAGGAATTTGACAGAGCATTTAGTTTATCAGAATAGATACAAGGCTACCGAGCAGTATAGAAGGATATATTCATCACAGCAAGGTGATATCATTATTGTACTTAATGGATCTGATATCAGCAATTTAAGTTATATTTCATATAGATCACATATCACTGTTACTCTCTAACAATTGTAGCAGACCCAAAATCTCCTAACAAAGTGAACTTAACTGTCTTTTATAAAACCTCCTAACTGAGTGCACACTTGTATAGTGTTGCTAAAATCTTCTAACTAGGTAGATCTAACTGATCTTGTTGTTACTCATAATAGGGTAAGATCACCAGAAGTGATCAATCTTTGTAAGCCTTAACCAACAACTTTATTTCTGTAGAAGTGAAATTATGTGGGTTCCATCCCCACTGCAATTTTTACCTTCTAAAAATGGTTTATGCGATACCAAAATACAAGTGTCATGTGTATTGAACTTTCATGTATGCTTTATTGATTTTTTTACATGCATTTACATTTTAGTTATGCTATTAAGTGTATGGTGAATGCAATTGATATAGTCAATTATTGAAGTACATGTTTACAAGGATTCAATTGAAAGTTTTTAAGGGTATTGATTCACCCATCCCCTCTCAGTACACATCTTTCCATAATTCCAACATGGAGCATGTTGCTAGATTAAGGAGCTAGTAGATATTTCTAAGCATTTTGGGCCAAAACTGACCTTGCCATCAAAATAAAAAGGGCCAATTCAACTAGGATCACCTGTCAAATCATCCAAATTTGAATAGTTGACCTAGGGCATCATAAAACTTTGCCTCCCTTCCTGTACACATGCCATTATTTGTTGTGGTAGTATTTTCTAAAAAAATGTGTTTCATATTTTTTGTGGCATGGTTTAATTAAAATATTTTCATTTATTTTTTATAAAAAAACTAATTGAAAAGTTATTATACATATATATATGTGTGTGTGTGTGTGTGTGTGTGTACCAATCCAGTTTGACACTAAATATGTAATGATAGCTTAAATCAGGTTTCGTCGTATGACACAGACACCAAACATCAACACTCCACAAGTTGCACTCTGTACTCTACACTTTTTACACCGCATGACTTCACTCCACACACCACACACCACACACCATATGACTATATGTTGCACATTCCATGGTTGATGCCGCACTTCACACATTATGCTCTACATGTTCCACTCTTCACTTTGCACACCGCATGTCTACATGCCACACACTGCACATCGCATGGTTGCACTTGCACTCCACACTCTATATGCATTCTACCTTCAGCACCCTTCAACACCCTGTAGCTTTGGAACTCAACCTTCGACACCTTTTCCACTCTTAATTGATATGATTCAACTATATGATTTGAGGATGCCAAACATAATATTACCAATGAATTAAGCTTAACAAATAGCACACACCATCAACCATAATGAATTGCTAAGAATAGAGAATTAGTGTGTCAGATTATAACAATATAATCTCAAGTTATATCAAATTAGTCTTCAAGTGAGGACTTCACAATGGCCAATCAAGCACAAGGTGAAATATTTGAGATGATTCTAAATACATATTTTTTTAAAAAAATTGGAATTGATTTGTATCCATTTTTCTATCTGCTTCAAATAGTAGTTTCTATTAAAAAAAATAGCATTTTTAAAGAGTGATATTCATTTGTTCAAGCATAACCTTTTTGTTTTAAAGGACAAAAATGTAATTCTTTTGAATTTATGTTTGTAACACCGATATCTAGTGTATCCAATTAGTTTTATTCAATTTGGTTGAATAATTTATAGTTTATTAAGTTTTGAAGTGGCATTAACTATAATTTAGAAATAGGTTCATTTATTTTCCCCTAACTTGTTCTGTATATATAAAAATTCATTTTTTTCATTTTTTTAGAAAGAGAATATAAATACCTAGTGTTTATATATTTTTCATATTTTTTTAAATTTATTTTACTATTTTTCCATAAGCATTGAACATAGAAATTAATATACAGTACAAAAGCTATGTTTAGTAAAACTAAAAATACAAAGTCATAATAAATTCAATATATATTAAATTCATAATCATTGGAAAGCTTTCTTTGAGCATTACCATCCTACATATGGGTTTATCAAATGAATTCATTTGATCCCCCAAAAAGCTAATGTCAAAGTGATTTTATGTTAGCATTTTTAGTGCAGGGGTAGACCACAAAAACCTAAATCAGAGGAAGGAACAAGACAACAAAGAACTTGAGAACTAGTTGATTAGGTTTCCTTAGGTTAGGAAATTTTTGGTTTGTAATAAAGTCCTAACTATGTCATTGGCATGGCCACAACTAGAAGACCCATAAGCTATTATGGTCCATAGCCAAAAACTTAGGACATTAGCTTAAATTTAATGTTTGATGTGTTTCTTGGTCGTAGTTTTGGGTTAGAAGAGTGTTTAGGGGAGTAGGTGGTTCAATTTGTCTTTTGTACAAATGTTGCAAAGTTGATGTCATCAACTTTTGCAAAAATGGTCCAAACGTTGCTTTTGATGATCAGTCGGTCAAATCCAATGATCATTGACTTTAGGTGATAAATAACGATTTCCCAAGAAGATTGATCATATATAGAGGCATATGTATGAGCAGAGGAACCTAATGAAGAAAGATTAACATAGATTTTTCATTTTCTAATTGTATTTTTGAGGTTGCAAAATTTATGTATGGAAGTGTATGACCTATGTGGATGTAAGGAGTGTTGAACCAGTAGGAGGCTGGAGTTAGTTTTCATTTGGACCAAGTTTGGAGTTTTGAACTGATTTTGAACTTAAGTTATAGGAGTTTTTGTAGAAATAGGTGGGTATTAGGACTGTACATAGGGTTTGAACAATAAAACGACCATAGCTTGAAATTCCTCTGGTGGTTCTAAATGGGCCAACGGGTTTTTCAAGTCTTGACCATGCTCTTTAAGATTTCTATAGTTTTAGATTTTTATCTGCAGGATAATGGAGGATCAGTGATGCCCTAAGGTGAATTTCTTCATGTATTCACCCGGATAGCTTACAAGAAGAGTGATGCTAGATGAAAAGTGATGAGCCCACAGATAAAGCTTTGGATTTAGCAATGTTTTAACATCTCCTATTCATTTCAATTGGTCTGAGTTGTGTGGGTAAGGTCTGGATGATAGTTGTTTTGTAAACCAAGTCCTAATTGGGGTTATTAGGTCTCCTACCACCTAGGGTTATATGATACCAGTGAGGTCTTGAAGGGTTATTACTTAGGGGCCTTAATTAACAAAAAAAGGGTATCTGGATCACTATTTTAATCTTGGAGTCCTTTGGAAGGCATGGGAAAAAATTAGGAAAAATAGGGTTCAAAGGGCTACAAGGACTGAACCTTGATGGGCAGAACCATAATCTTTGATGTTGCAGGTGCCAGACCCATTCCAAACTATTGTTTCTTAGTCAGTCTAAAGTCATTCTCACCATTAGGAGGTTCCATGCAAGGAGAAGGGAAACATTGTTGAATTGTGCCAAGTTGAGCTTATTAGAAGAAGGGGTGGTAGGATGGGGTGTAGAAATAAAACCATGGAATTGGTCTAGGATACAATAAACCTGATTGAAGCAGGGTACTTTGATGTATCCTAGTTGAGTTGAACTATCATCCTAGGATTTCCAAAATACCTCTGCATCAATTTTGGTAAGTGCAAAGGAGACTTGATTGCAGGTATGACTGGGGAGTAGAGAGATTATATCAAAGAGAGTTTGATCTAAGAGGCTTTTATCCAACCATTTTCAATTAATTATTTCAAAATGGACCTCTCAAGGCTTAAATCATCATATTTTCTTTAAAATGTGTAATTTCAGCAAAAATCAAGATGTTCAAAAAAGTGTAACTCACTATTGTGGGGTCACCTATATTTCCAATGGCAGACTAGGGTGAGGAATGAATCCCATTGAAACTACAAATATAGACTAGGGAAGGTCTTTCACCTCTGAAACTGTAAACAACCAAACCACTTTCAACCTCCAGCTTTTGGCAATACAAAGAAGAGTTCAAATACATTCCATGATGGTTTACAATACCAAGCCATCTCCTTATAAAAACCTCCAAGAAGTCTAGAAGGTTACAATTGGTCGGAATAACTTTATTTATTATTTTATTACTTTATTTTATAATCAAATTAATTAATTAAAGTAGTCTGTATGATATTATTTAAATTTGGGACAACCCTCCCCGTCTAGAGATTGCTTGCCCTCAAGCAATCACAAACTTGATCCTAGGAATTCTTCTAGGGGTGGATCATGAATCTTCCCTACATCATCTTCTTCATCTTTGAGTCTTGTACCAAAGAGATCCTATCGTTGTAGTAGATGACATCATCAACCACCTTGTACCTATCATCTTGAATTTGTCTATCCATCAATTGACAAGCAAAGGAGTTCTGGAGTACTCAACCAACAAATGAGCCATTCAATCCTCTGAAACTTGAAACACTGAGCATAGGGCAGGTATCTAGGGTAAAGCATTGGTCGCTACATTCTTCTTCCCTTTCACATTCTCAATGTCAAAGTCATATGCCTGAAGCTTATCATGTCTAAAAATTGCCTCCATCCTCTTTGCTGAAATCTCTCTTTGGCCTCTATTGGACATCCCTCTTAGCACTGAACCTTTTCGTCGTCCACCTCAAATGAAAACTCCATCCTCTTGAAACTTTGTGCATACTTTTCAAGAGTTTCCATTCATTGAATGTCCGATATGACATTTGTACCATCAAAATCTACCACCAAGAAATTATTTGTCACTATGTAGTTCCCCATGGTAATGCTCAACTGCGGAATCACATGAGTGCAGGGTAGTAAAGTTCCTCCTACTACCTTGACCTCAAAACATTCATGCTTCACTATGTGCAAATCCCTCTTGGTGACAAGCGATGAATTAATGAAATTGAGTGTGGCCCCACTGTCAAGCAGGACTGTGACTCGCTCCCCTTGAAGTGTGCCATGGACCCAAAATATGCTACATCTAGGAGTCACATAAAGTGTACTAATAGAACCTCCCTTTTACACAAGTGTGGCAATCCTCTCCGCATGATTAATGACATGTGCATTATGAATGTGCGATGTATGTGTTTTGTCATATAGGGAAACTTGAGTTCTACTATCATTACATATTTAAAGTCAAACTGGATTGGTACATTACATTGTATATGATAATACCATGATTTGTGTATGGAATGGTTTGATGTGTTTTGAGATAAAAACACATAAAATCCCTTTTCTTGCATTACATGAAGTGATATACATTCTTATCGCAAGAGCCTAAGGATAATACATCGTGGAAGCAACGTGGAAAGACTTATATGGTTGTGATTTTTGTCAAATACTAAATTTAAGCAAAAGGATTTTATGTACACAACAATCCGAGGGTCATAGTTGTGATTGAAATGCAACGCCTTTTGATATAATTACAATTAATACAATATTGTCAAAAATATTAGACATTAAGTCAACAAGTGATGCAAGGCATTAACATGTTTGAGTAGAATTAAATTTGAAATTCAAATCTCCTTCCTCGTCTATTACTTTGCTCTTTTAAGTGTTGATTCTAATTTCAATAAATGTCAGTGGGTTTTTAAATGATCATGTAACAAGAAGACTCTAAGATTAGTAAAAAGTCATGTGATGCTCAGTAACACATGGAAGGAGAGGAGTTTTCAATAATTTTATTTCAGGTGTTTCTAGAAGGAGTGGGAGCCATTTTGGGAAGCAGTGGCATAAGGTTTTTGGGGGTTTTAGTAGGCAAGGCTTTTTTTATCCAAACGGAAGAAAAGTTCAAATTTTGGGGGAAGAATGGGAGAGTGGGTTTTGGTTTTTTCTTGGTAGCGAGTTTAACTTGTTGGTTGCAAGTGTAGCTTAAGAGGAGAGTTTGACATAAGGTTTTTTTTAGAAGCCATTAGTTGCTGATAAAATTACTATTGTTCGTGTCTATGAGTGATCAAATCAAATGGAAATGTTGTAAAGTGAAGCCAATAGGCTCACCATTTTGTAATGGAGTTTTATTTTTGAATTTGAATATAAATTTTTGAAATTTGTTGCATTAGCTTGTTATCCATTTTCATCTACTTTGCTATTATAAATTTTAGATTTGTATGTATATTAAGAGTGTTGGTTGTGGCAGGTTTGTTTGGGCAATAGCTCATTGCATCGACAACTATTAAAGCTCTAAAGTCTTCCCCTAATTCAAGGGGATTACCATTAGTACTAAATTAGTCGACACAAGATAGTGTTTACTATTGCCAACTCACTATTGGGGCATCCTCTCCTTCCCGCCTGGCCAAAATGGATGTTTATCAAAGAATTTTCCTTAGATATTGATGCAGGGCCCTCTGTAGGTCATAATTTGATACAAAAACTTCCGGAGGTCATAACTTTTGACTCAGGTCTGAGTTTTTACTGAAATTTTTCGGGTGCATGCCTCAAGTGGTGGCATTTGTTTTGCCAATGTATCTAGATCAATTGGGGTCTGTTTTAGCACATTTTCGGGAGCTGAAAGTTTCATCTCGAGCTCCGAAATTAGCTTTTAATGTTTTTTCTCTAGTTTTTAGAAAGTTCTATTTTGTAATAAATTTGAGTTTATGTTATCAAATCTCGGATATTAGTTGGCAATTCATTCTAACTTAGTCGAGGGCATGTTTAGGGAAAATCTCAACTTTTTAGGTGTTGTTTCAAAAATTACCAAAAATGGCAAAAAAATACCTGTGGAAAAAAATGCCAAAAATGGTAATTTTTGGATTTCTTATTTTTTCTAGTTTTTTGGTTACTTAAGAGTTTGCAGCGAATTATAGAGGCAGTCAGTGATGAATGAGAAATATTGAAGGTTTCAAATCTGTGTTATTTGTCTTGTGATCGAATTTATTGTTAACAGAGTGTGTTGTGCTACATCAGATATCAATATTTCTATGTATAAATATCTGAGGCTTGGAATCCATAGAATCTTCCCACATTGTTGGCTCATTTGCAATTGGCCACATGTTCACCACTCTTAGATATAAAATAGCCAATAATAGAAGCTTTCTATATTAGGACTGCTGGTTGTGGGAGGTTTGTGTGGGTAGTAGTTCATTGCGTCAACAACTATTGAAACTCTAAAGTCTTCCCCTATTTCAAGGGGATTACCATTAGTACTAAATTAGTCGACACAAGATAGTGTTTGCTATTGCCAACTCACTACTGGGGCATCCTCTCCTTCTTGTCTGGGCAAAATGGATGTTTATCAAAGACTTTTCCTTAGATATCAATATTTCTACATATAAATCTCCAAGGCTTATAATCCATGGAATCTTCCCACATTGTTGGCTCTCTTGCAATTGCCCACATGTTCACTACTCTTGATATAAAATAGCCAATAATAGAAGCTTTCTATATTAGGAGTGTTGGTTGTGGCAGGTTTGTGTGGGCAGTAGCTCATTGCATCAACAACTATTGAAACTCTAAAGTCTTCCCCTAATTTAAGGGGATTACCATTAGTACTAAATTAGTCAACACAAGATAGTGTTTGCTATTGCCAACTCACTACTAGGGCATCCTTTCCTTCGTACCTAGGCAAAATGGATGATTTTCAAAGACTTTTCCTTAGATATCAATATTTATACGTATAAATCTTCGAGGCTTGAAATTTATGGAATCTTCCCACATTGTTGGCTCTCTTGCAATTGCCCACATGTTCACTACTCTTATATATAAATAAGCCAATAATAGAAGCTTTCTAGATTCATGGAGGAGCATTGAGGGTCCTAGAAGATATACTCTGAGGGTATCTTTCACCACACAATGCACATAATCAAAGTTGCCAAGAAGAGATTCTCTTATATCATGTCTCCATGTTGCCGCTTAAATCAATTTTCAGCTTAAATTTAAGCACTGTAGTGTTCTCATGCAAAATAAAAATTGTGAGAAAAAAATAATCTTTTCCTATTTTTGTGGAGCGGCTATTGTTTAGCAAATGAAAATAAGCTATAGAAAAAGAAAGGGTGCTAGAAATAAGCAACAACTCTTTATTGAAAAAAGCCATACATGTCTTCACCAAATTTTTTTTCCATCCCTTTTTATTTGCCTACAATTTAATTTTCAGATTTATTTGCAACAAAAATGACTTAAAATTTGATTTAAACATAATATTTAAAACAATGCTTAAAATTAAGCAGCAAACATTACCATTCATAAGACCATAAGACCACTAGCTCCACAAATTGTACCCAAAACAAAAAAAACTAGCTCCACAAATTGTTAAAAAAAAAAAAAACAGCTGCTAGCAAGCATGGGGACGTGCTGTTACTGTAGATTGCTTCACTATTACATAACTATTACAGATTCAATTTCTTCCTTCAACTTCTTAGCCATGTGAGGATTTCGCACCATTTCATTAATCTTTTCAACCACTGCGTCAAAGAAATTGTGGTCCTTTTTCATATGCCTCTTCACACCACTCGAGTCATCAAGTAAGGAATATGGTAAAAGTTCTGATCATACTTGCGACCTGGAGTACCATTCTATTTAGTTCCTTGCCTACTAATTCATCATCCTCACAAATGTTGCTGGAAAGAATTCATGAGAACACATTTAAGTCTTAGACAGATGCTTCTGTAGCAAACCTCCTACGCTGTGAGTCACTACTGCATTTAAGTGTGGGCAATAGAAAAACAGGGCAATTAAACTATATGTTCTTGGGATAAGTGAATTCAGTGTTACACCAGTTATGGCTTTGAGATCTAAGCCATCAGGAGTTGCGTCATTTTTGCAATGGCATGTTCTTTTGAAGGGTTTCAAACACCAACATTCCCAAGAAAAAGGTACACATTTTAGCCATTTAAAAAGGCAGGAGCAAAAACATGAAATTAATAATTTGCAGGGGCTTGAGGGGTCGCATCGTTCCAGCCCCTACTGTTACTATAATTGAACGGAGTGAAGTGGATCAAGACACTTGAGCTGAGAAGACTCTAATTAGAGTAGGGTAGAGTGAACATTATTTCACTTTCACTTCCTTTTCTTCTAGGGTTTCTTCGAAAATACTTCATCAGAGAATTCAAGTTCTTTAAATGCTCCACAACTCATTCGTCATGTTCTTTTAAATTTATTTTAGAAGAAGAAGATAATTTTAATGTTCACAGAGGTCAAATATAGCTTATGGGGCAGCCTGCCGAATTAAACCCAATTCACTTAAACAGTTGATGTCCATGATAAGTGCCTATCAATAAGTTATGCCAAGACCAAGAAGTAGCTGTTAAAATTAATGATTTTTACAGCTTTTCCAGATTTATTATTGTTGCGCAATCGTATACCATTATTATACCAATGTCTGAATCGTTGTTATTAGTAATAAGTATCGTAAGTATAGTACGCTTGCTACTTCTATTTGCCTACAGCATGGCCTATATCATGGCCGGAAATTTAATAGAATTTTCTAGGCCTTCGTATTCTTTTACATTTATTTATGCAATATAGGTCATTCGCTCCTGCATTTAGGAAGTAGATTTAAAGCTACGTTTTGTTCGACTTCATTAATTTGCTGCACTGTAGTAAAATATTAACAATTTTGCATCGGCAAGGATGCCTTTAAGCATATTCATTTTAAGTTGAAAATGGGTTAATTAAGTGAAAGAGGGCTAACTTGGATTGTGTTTATTATTTAGGTCGAACAATACATGTTGAAGCAATGATGCTGGAATTTCTTTATCTAAAATGAACAACATACCATTATCTGCACTTTTGTTGTTGGTATCTACGCCATTCACATCTTGTTTTTGCATTTCCTCGTGTCAGGCTTCGCTTGTATCTTCCCTTTCTTGAGGTGAATCCACATTGATAGAACGACTTGAATTCTGCAAAATTTCATTGGATTTTTCTTCTATTTGGTTGGGACTATAATTCACCGTTGGAGAGAGAATCTTTATGTTCATCTAGCTTGTTAACCTCAAGTCCCAGTATATCATCTTTTCTTTTTAATCATCCCATTCAATTATTCTTCAGTGTGTCAGTCATTTTGGCTTTGTAGAGCTTTCTCTTGGTTTTCAAAATTGAAGGTGGCTATGTTTGTTGCTTCATTTTGAATATTGAAAACCTGCCTTCCGACTTCAATTATATACATAGAAGCAGACAACTCTGAAACCACAATTCCTATTAGTTGGCTTACTTCATTAGCTGGCACAGTGACAACATTATCCTATGTTTTAATCAACAACAGCATATCTTTCGTCAATAAATTCCAAGTTCGGTGGCCCTTAAAATTTCCCGTTTGCAACATCCATGTCCCCAGCTTTGTCATGATCATTCTGAAGAAATTTATCAGTAAGCTACTCGAATGTAGCTTTTTCTAGTTTCTCCATAAAACATTGGAAACTTGTTTATTGGATGCCTCAACCTTTAATTCCTGCAGAAGGGTCGTACACTAGGTCTAAATTTTCTGCAGTATCACGAAGTGAGAGTTCATGAGAGATTCCTGAATTGTTCATTTTCTATCTTGTTTGTCTTGAATTGGTTCTACTGTAGTCTACGAGCAATTAGGATTTTTTAACCCCACAATTTCTTTTCAGGTACAATATCATTTTTATATTCTATTTCCTGATGTAAGAGAAATAGATTATTCTCCTCCAGTATCTCCAAAGAAGATTCTGGTTTCACATTCCTTTCCATTGCCTCCATGGTAGTAACTGTTGGAGCTCAAAATTCCAGAATATATCGAGTCCATATTTTCAAAATTTCTCTAAGTATAGATCAGTGTCCTGAAAATCATTGTGGAAAGCCTAGTTTGAAGTGCATGGATAAAAGGGCCTGTCGATTTTTGTGAAGAATCACTTGGGTAAGGTGTTCATCACCTTTCATTTGACATTTGTAATGGGTCTAAGGTTTCAATTTTCAATTCTGGCATGTTTAGGAAGTAGCCTTTTTGAGGTGTTTCCGGAAATCTGCATTGTGTGTCTTCCCAGAATTTTATAAAGTATCCTACTTCTGAGGCTTGCCTTTTGTGTCCAGTTGATGTTCATAGCATGTGGGTTGTTGCATTGTGTTGTAGGCATGTGAGAGAGTATCCATAACCATTTCTAGCCCCCCATGTGCTCGTTTGACTTGTTTGCCAAAGCCATTCCATTTGCCAATTGTTAAGTTTCTCTGAATGTGCAGAATCCAGAATATTAAATGACCTACTTTGGGGTCTTGTTTTTTGCACCCGGTTCGAGGTCAAGCCAAATTGAGAGCTGTCCTGCATTGTAGACTTAGGAGTGACCCTCCCTTAAGATTTTTGGATCTCTACCAATCTGTTTGGTCACTTTCCTGAGCCATTTCCAAATCAGATTTCTACATATTTAAATGTTTTATTCCAGAATTTTTCTAATAAGCTGACTTTGGTGTTTATTGGTTTTTTACCTTATGGTTTTCTGAGCATGCTAATTGTGGATTCATCTACCTTGTATGGGAGTGAATTGATACCCAAGTTTCCGGCTCATGAAGGTTTCAATTGACAAGTTTTCAAAGTCAGTTTTGAAGGTGATTTGTTTAGATTGACAGTGTGGACAAAATTAGTATTTTTGAAGGGCCATGTTTGATCATTAATATCTTTGGGCTCAAATCTTTTTGAGCAATATCCTTTGGCGTATGTACTTACATGATGGAAGTGAACTTAAGTCTCTGATGGTGTGTTCCTGTGAGGTTCTTTGGTCAGTTTTTGAAGCCACTTCCAAAGGCCAATTGGTGTTAGTGGGCAATCTTGTAGAAATGGAAAAAAGTGAACAGTGTGATTAAAATTTCGATGCGCTATGATCTGGATTCATCAAAGTTTGGCATTTTGGGTAAACAGAAGGAGGTTGAATATGATCCAAATCAAATAGAAAAGACAGTGATAATCACAACGATTGAAGATGCTGGGTTTGAAGCGGAGCTAATTCATAGTGGGCAACAAGATATGGTGTCAATTGGGATTTTTAGTATGTTTACTGAACATGATGCCAAATATGTTGAAGGCATTCTTGGAAGTATGAAAGGAGTCAGGATGTTTGTGGTTGACTTAATGCTTTCAAAATGCAGATGTTCTCTTCGACCCAGAAGTGATAGGTTTGAGATCCATTGTAGATGCCATTGAGAGTGAATGTAATGGTCTTTTTAAAGTAATATTAAATGATCCTTACTCTGCTTACTCTCCAAGTCATAAAAATGAATCCTCACATATGTTGCGGCTATTCACTTCCAGCATATCTTTTAGCGTTCCTGTTGTTTTTATCGGAGTAGTCTGCCCTCATATACCATTCATGTATAGTCTGCTACTTCTACATTGTGGTCCCTTTGTAATAAGAGCTTGGTTTGAATGGGCATGCTAAGACTAAATGGCTGCTAGTCCAAGGTTTGTGCGTGGGTTAGCCAGCAAAATGAAACCACAAGGAGAGGGTGCGTGAGGCCAAGCAAATGAATTGCGCACCATGATGAATGGAAGTAGTGTGCATGGCAGAACAGGGAGGTGTGCACTTGACATAGAGGTGTGCGTGAGATTGAAAGGAAGTTGCGTGAGACAGCCAGGTTGCAATGACAGGGTGCTTGCCAGTTTGGATTGTTGTGTGCTTGAAGGAGCACGTGATGGAGGAGGCTGCTAGTCAACAAAGCATGGTGCATGGCAGGATACCAAGCTGGGTGCGTAAGGCTTCAAAATGGCACGCACCACATTAAAGCTGCCTGAAATATTTAGGCTGGTGCGTGAGCTGAAACCAAGAGTCTACGCACTAAGTGAGAGGGGATGCGTGTCAAACCAGGGGGCTGTATGCAGGGTGCGTGAGTGTTTAAATAAGGCAGCGCACCAAATAAAGGAAAGGTATATAACCAGTTCCAAAAGCCAGGAACTTGGTGCGTGCCATGTAAACAATGGAGGGGTGCGTACTTGGAATGAAGGTTGTTAAATGCCAGCAACATCTGCAGGAAATACAACACGTGCCCAAGGTAAAGGCCAGAGAAAATGAATGAGAGTTGGAGCGCGCGTACAGGCAGAGGGGAAGAAAAATGTGAAGGGGTATGCATGTGGGTTTATCCCACATGCACCCCGATTAGGTTCATATAGGTTTTTAAATAGAATGGCGCTCAAGATAGATATAAAGTGAAGTGAAAAGAAGCAAGCCGACCTCTTGGCTTGTGGGCCCACATTGGGAAGTGTGCCAGTTGGGCACATAATGCAAGATTTTAATGAAATCTTTAAAACTCTTCAAAGTTTAATCCCACATTGGTGGGGTGAACGACACTTCAGTGGCTTAAATGAAACAATGCTCGCATTATGATTTGAAGAAAGAGCTGGAAGCTTTGGATGCGCGCGCTCCGGAGGTGCATTGGGAAGCGTGCCGGCAGAAGAAGACTTCGAAATTTTGCAGAGCGCTAGCAGTGACTGGATGGCGAAGGTGACACGTAGCGCCCAATCGCGTAATCGTTGAATGAAGCAGTGGTCAAGGAAAAGATCAAGCGACCTAGCGGGCGATTAGTCGCCCAATCGCTGGATGCTAGCGGTTAAGGCCCAAACATCACGAGATCAGGAGATAGTGTAGTCGCCCAATCTCGTGATTCCTGGCAGTTAGGGGCAAACATCTAGAGATCAGGAGAACAAAGCAGTCGCCCAATCTCCGAATCCAGGCGGTTAGTGAAGATGGCATTCAGAGATCAAGAGATAAAGGGCATTCGCTGGTTCTCTAGATATGACCGGGGTTAAGAGGTTTATTCAGAGAATAAGAGAATAAGGCATTTGCCCAATCTCCAAATAGGTGGTCAACCCAAGGTTAAAGTTGGAGCATCAAATCAGCTCATGACACTTGTCCAAATTTGGTGCATTCTGGGTATAAAGTGCAGAAAATAAGAGGAAAATGCAAATTTAAAAGTTGTATAGTCTCTCCATGGTTTGTAAGTGAATTTTATTTTAAATTCTGAGAGGCATTCACGGGAGTATTTTCCAGAAGCAAAATGAGATCAATTTTTCAAAGCAACAAAGAATCAAATCAATTGAAGAGAAATGATTGCAAGTTGAGGCAGTTGAAGGAGATCAAATGGAAGATCAAAATTGGAGGAGAAGTTGGAGATATTTGGCTGGGAATTGACAACTGTCAGTTGGCTGTAATTGGCTTCATTTTCCTATATCTTGGATTTTCTTCATTGTTACAGGGATGGTGAATTCAGGGCTGCCAGGCAATGGTTTGAATTTTGTCTATTTTCATGGCTTTTTGTCATTGTAAATGTATTGAAGCAGAGGAATTTTAATGAAAGTACAACTGGATTCCATTTGCATGTTTATTAATGTCTTCATGTGTTTGTATTTGAATCTTTGTGTATTGAGTCTGTAAGGCAAATTAACTACACTAGTTATAAGGTAAACGTGAAATTGTTCTTGAGTTTCTTTCAAGGGAAGGGTAATCCTTGAGGGTAGTTTCAGAGGATTCAATATTTGCATAAGAATTTGATGTTTGGACATGGGAATGAAAGAGTGACTTGTAAGGCATTTCATTTGGGTTCAGGGTGTGTTTCTATTGAGAGTTTTCTGTGAATGTATGTTTACTTGACTCTTTGCCCTGGATTAGGCACTGGTCTCTACTGGTTTAGCAGTTATCACCATCAATCAAAATTAAACCAATTCTTTTATTTTACAGTTCATTTGGTTTGAATATTGAATATTTGTGTTCAAGACACTTAATCCATTGGAAGATTTACTGTGAAGCAGTGAATCACAAAAGGTACACCCACCTGAGTCTGTGGAGCTCAAAGTGAAGGACTTGATCCTTGTTAATTAGTCTTTTCTTGATTGAGTTAGGAGTTTAGGAATCATAGAGTTCCAATTAAGCACTAGGGCTTGTGTTAGGATCCTGCAAGAAAAATTGCTAACAGTAACGTCCACTTCATGTTTCCCAGGCTCAACTTTCTCCAGGGGGACAATAGCATGACTTTGATGCAGGAGCATGACTAGGAGGCATTCAAACAATTATTTCTTGGAGCTGCTGCTTGTCTAAATCTGACAATTGAAATATTGGCGAGTATTTGTTGACTGCTAATTGCCTAAAAAAAAATAGCTTCAGCATAATGTGAAATAATTGATGACGGTTTCCCTATTATAGCTTAGGTAGTTTCAGAGCAGCTGGTAGCTATTAATGTAATGTTTTTCCTATTTGGCATGGGAGTTCATTTGGTCTTCTAAATCTTGGCATTTTCTCAATAGTACTGGCAATTCTTATGGGAGGCATGTTCATAAAATTGAATCATCTGCTCATACATATGGACAGTAAAACATTCGACAGGGAGACAATGAAGGTGAGAAATAGAAGGTATATTGGGGAATAGATTAAAATCAAATGAGTTGCAAAAACAAGTTGCAGGTTGTGAGTCAATAATTGAGTCGTGCGTAGTCATAGATTTTGAAAGTTTAGTCAGGAAAATTGAATGCCTGTATAGTGATTGTAGTGGAATCAATATAAAGAAATAGTCAAAGATTTTTAGAGTGTCACAGCGTAAAGAAAAAATATCATTGTGAGCTAATAGATAGGTAGAAGGATTTTGAAATTTGCAAGGCCTTTCTGTGTAATGGCCTTCTGGTGAAATAAGTTTAAGTTGTAGAAGTGCAATTACTGTAGGATGTGTGTTGAAAACCATGGTCTGTCTTGTCGCACTAGTTTTGCAGAGGAGATTTTGATATAAAATGTTGTCATTCTGAAAATTGATATGTAACAGAAAGTTTCTTGTAATTCTTAAAACTGATATATTCCAAATTATGTCTTCGGTAAACCTTATCCTATGGAACTTGGAGCTGTTGTGTTTTTAGGTATTTATACATATAATATTGGAATATCCTTGCCAAATCCAATTTTACTCCCAATATGCTGCTTGGATCATTTATTCTCAATTGAGTTCAAGATCATTGTCTACATCAAGCATATCAAAGCAAGGTCCTTCCTTGGGTTGAGTGCATGAGAAGAGCTTTCCTTGTGTTAGGGAAAAGATTGGACATAAATGGGCTTCAAGTGCATCAGTGGTAAATGGCATGGGAGAGCTAGAACACCTAGAACTGTGGATTTAGCCAAAGGGATGAGGGAGATCCTAGCAAGATTGTGGCTGCAATAGAAACAAAACAAAGAAGTGGAGTTCATCGTGAAGATGTGAGTGATGAAGGAGAAGAAGTGACTCGAGAATCTCAAATACATGAAGTGGTGGATGCTACTGAGATGTCCCACCCTACTCTGGAACATCGATGAACTAAAGAGCTGATGACAACCTGCTTATTACTTGTATTATTATTTCTTCTTTAGTTTGATAGATTTTATCTTTCAGAGCTAAATGGAAGTTGCAGAAGGGGTTTGTGTATTTGTTTTGAAAATCTTGAATAAATAACTAGGATGTCCAGTTCGCCCCCCCCAGGCCCCCGGACCAGCCATGGTACGAACTGGTATTTGGTTCTGGTCTAGTCCGCTTGTGGGTCCGGCCCACGGGGGTTGGTTTGAACCAGACCACACCCACTTTGGACCCGGGCGAATTTCTGAGAACCACGGACGAACTTATCTAAGCAAATGGGTGAGAACCACTCTTCTGCATATATTCAAATTACAAATAAATTCTACCCATTGACTGAAATGAAAAACATACGAGTTCGAAAGGTAAGGGAATCACATTGTGAGAAGAAGATCACTGATTGTGTGTTTGAGTGTGAAATGAATAACTATGAAGTTATGAACCACTCAGTTGATCAGAGTACATAGTAGAAGCAAAACACAAATGTTTATAGTGGTATCAATAACATTCATTATGAATTTTCAGAAGACTCATTATACAACAAATACTTTGGCAGAATTACATCAGTGCACACTATTTCTCTACGCTTATTATAATTACAGACACTCTACTCTTTGATTGAAATGAGAAACACACACTCTACCTCTTATCATGGCTTTTGGATTCTGTGGAATTTGTACTTACAATCTACATTCATTCTCTTGCAACCTTCCCTTGTTTGCTAGCTTCACTCTGAATTCTTGTAAAGTCTGAAAATGGTTCCAATCAATAGCCCAAGTGGCTCATAGAAGCAGTTCCAAAAGCTCCTATTCTACATATGGACCAAGTATTTATCATTGCTTTTCATTATACATCCTACAGAAATGGATAACAATGGGAAGATCACATAATATTCTTTCAACTGTTACAAGAAGAAAATAGTTCATTCTCTGAATGTTATGAGTTTGCATGCTAAATATTGGTTGGAAGTCTTCTTGAGTTGTTGAGAAGCCAACATAAACATCAATTTTATTCATTTCCTTTGCATGCATTCCTCTTTTGCCTTGCCTTTATCTCTTGCATTTGCATTGATTTAAACTTTAAACTGCTATAGAGATGGTTGGCAAGGTGCTTTTAAGACCCCAAAGCCATAATTTACTTGAAATCTTTGAAAAAATGATTCTAGTCAATGACTTACAAGCATCTTGTTGTTTTTATGATACTATGTGACATTCTAATCTTAAATCATGCTTCTAGACTGCATAAATATGTATCTATTATAATTTTTACATGTTTTTGTACTAACGAATCAAACCCCTTTTCAAAATTTTGCCATACCGAGGAACTGGTTCTTCGAACCAGAACTTGAACCCGAACCCGAACCGCCATCCTAGATAAATAACAATGAATACAATATTTCTTGCAAAAATAATAGTTCTGAAATAACATCAAGTAATATACTACTAAGGAGCTTGAAAGTTTCAGATTACACTCCAAATACAAATTACATGTTTTATTGATAAGAGAATGATCTTGAAAGTCATACAATTCAAGTTAAAGCATACCCAGAAGTTTATCTCTTGAAGACCTGATGGAGATGGACTCCAAATCTGCTGTCTTAAAGGTCTTAAATTAATAAATACTAAGCTGGCATCCACTTAGGTTACTCAGAAACTTATTTGCAGAATCTTCAAAACTGCCCTCTTCAAGCTGAAATCTTCTCCAAACACCACTGTTGTCCTAGGCTCCAAGGAAGAGCAGAAATGATGCTCTAAGAACCAAGCATTTTCCTCCTCGGAACCCACGCCTAAGGGGTGAGCTGTACAGCCCCTTGAAGGCTGCTATATGCTGATAAAGTTCTTTTATACCCTTAAAAACCATCAAAAATTGTCTTCTTCACTACCTAGGGAAAAGAAAGTTGCAAACACACCAACCAGCACTGAAAGTGGACCCTCCCAAGCTTCCCGGATGATGTCATGAAGGGGTGGCCTAGCAAGGAAGTAGCTCATTTAGAAAACTCTACTAAAACACTTCAAAACTAATTTTTAAGCTCAAATGAAACCCCTGAATCAAAGTTTCCTTTCACACCCTTGGTGGATCTTTCACCACTGCAAATGTAATCACCTATGGAGGTTTCTGTCTCCACAACCTGCTCCAAAACCCTTAGGATTTACCAAGCTCCTCTCAAGAGGCAAAGTGAAATAATCAACAAAACATAACCTTGAAATGACTCCAAGTTACTTTTATAAGCCTCCTCTTTCCTGCGCCTTAATTAGCGTTTCCCCTTTTTAGGGTTTTCTTTTTAATCTCTCTTCAAATGTAATATTTAAAGTTAGTTTAACTTTTAGTCTCCTCTTTCTCTCTCCTAGGAAGGTGCCAACTCATAGCACCACCTCTCTCCAAGAAAGGCGCCCAACTCATAGCACCTCCTCTCAGCTCAAACATATTATAAGTGTACTTTTAATAGAACCTCCTTCTCTCACCTCAAACATATTATAAGTGCCCTTTTTAAAAGAGAATATTACTCAGGCTAAAATTGTTTAAACCTGGCAACTCAAAATATTTCAAGGTAATAACTGATGCCTCCAATTCTGTTATGGCAAACAGTTTGAGCTCTGGCAAACTATCTAAATCAAGAAGGAACCAACCAATCCTTGGATTGTCTATCCATCCTATTAGTCTACAAGGACTTGGTGATAGACTAATCTTGAAAAACTGCTATTGGCTAAGAAGGGGACATTACAGTCCGCCCTCCCCAAAATTGTTTGTCCTCAAGCAATTACATGTGTCAACTCTGCAGTGAGTCTAAAATACACCAATCAATACCTAGATCCGAAATTGATCTTGGATGCAAGAGTGACTTCTGTTGTGTTACTCTGGCAGAAATATCACAACTCATCTAGAGCTGAAATGTGTTACATAGACTTGATAAATATCTATCATTTGTATAAAGCCCATCCATTTGGGGCAACTAGTATAGCCCAAGTTAGCACTCAATAAACTGAAAATCAGACTTGTAAGAACATTTTTTCTGTCATTTGAAGGTAGAATCCCTTCAACATACATTCCCCTTTGGCTGAAGTAACAAGTACTTGACTCCAATTTCACCCAAACAGCTGCCCACAAGTTGCAATCAGGAAAAGTGACGAGCAGCAGGGTAGGGTACCCATCAACCTTGAAGATGAGAACTGAAATTAAATGTATGGAGTCTGAAATCTCTACTTCAACTTGCTTCCCCATGAAATATGCTAGCTCGTTGTCTGGTTCAAAATTCACCCAACTTGGATTGACCTAGTTTCTATTCTCCCATACACCAGCAAAGTTTGTTTCTCCACCCTTTATCACAGGGACTAGCATGCCAACACAATCATTGAAACCAAGTGTGTGTAATGAGCCTGGCTGGCTCCCTCACTGACAACACTAGAAATTGGGGTTCTTGAACAATATTGCAATTCTTTCGTTTTGAAAATGAACAATTGTTTTGCTTTACAATATTATTTGCAATGTAAATCTAATCCCACTTCCAATGCCAACTAAAATAACTGAATTCTAATTACACAATTCAAACCCAAACCCTTACAATCATTTTAAATCCTAAATTCTAAATGCTCAATCAACTTGAGTCAAATTCTACAATTCAAACCCTAAGCACAACTATGCTTTCATTCTCTAAAATGCCAACTATGAAATTGCATTCTCATATGTATCTAATTACAATGTGCACCTTTCACTGATTGCAAAATGCTGCAACATACAAATCGGAGCTCCACAAATGAATTGCCACCCCAAAATGTGAACGCAGCCTTAGAAGTACTGATTGCTGCCTGTTTGAGAGTGGACGCAGGCCTCATAAATGTGTGCTGCTCCTTCTAACTGGATCGCAGACCAATGGGAATGCTAACGCAGCTCCAAATCAGACTTTCACAGCCCCCATACTATGTTGCGACTGCCATAAAAATACCCATCGCTGTATTCAAAGCACAAACTGCTGGTTCCACAGTCACGTCCCAATACTAATTGAATCATAACCTTCAAAAGAGACACCCAACAGGTGTGTCTCGGCCCAAAATCAATGCTCACCATTCACCATGACGAAACATGGCTCAAAGTGTCACCACAAACCCAGCTGTACGTCTCAACTTGGGAGAATTCTCTTCAAACCCTCAAACTCACAACTTCTCCAAAACAATTTATCAAATGACAAGGTATGAATTGCTTTTCACAAAGCATTGCTTTTATAATAATAAAAGATATCTTCTTCAAGATACCAAAAACAAATTCACACACTTTTCACTTAAAAGCCTTGATCAATACACTTTTCAATTAGAAGCCTTCATTTAATAATTTTGAATTAATAATAAATAACTCCAAAGCTATAAGCTTCATGAATACACTTTTCACTTAAAAGGCTTCTTCAACACGTCTTTCACTGAAAAACATTGCTTTTAAGACTTAGGATTATATTCCATGTGAATTAATGATTAATACCCCCACTAGGCGCCCAAAAGCAATTTATAAACTTAATTCAATAGATACCACTAAAAGTGCCAATACCATCACCGAATTGAATATAGCGCCTAGGTGCCTGCCAGAAATGGAAGATGCCATCACTGACTTACTATAAATGGCAAGTCGATCTCCATGGACCCTTTAAACAACCTGCCAGACCACAAGGATCACAATGATGGACTGCCCTCACTGACTACCTGCCAACTGCTAAAAATAGGAGACATTACAGTGTGGTTGATGTTTGCCCGCTGGGGTAAACTTAATATTACATAGACATAATACAGGAAATGTAATAAACACAGAATATATCAGAGAATAATAAATACTTTCATTAATCATTCCAGACTGGCAAGTACATTCACATAATAATCCATAATCTCGTTCACCCGTAGGTGGTACATATTTATCTATCTGAAGGGGTGTGACCAAATGTCACCATCCAACCCAACTACCCTTCGGTAATAACTAATTACCGTCGGAACAACATAACTAATACCCGACATATAATAAGGTAGTCTTTCCGGCTAACATCATCCCCCCCAAAAAGAAAGTCGTCTCCGACGATTCACAACAAAAGGGAGATGAAATACACCACATAAAATAAGAAAATCACTGAGAAGAAGGGGTGGAGGGGCGTCCCTAAAAAAGTTGAAGTGCCGCCCTCCCCATCAATGCTGCTTCCAGTAGGTCTTTTCCGTCACATCACATTCCTCTCGTGCCTGCACCAAACATGTCTCCAAAACATACTTTTGAGTTGTAGCCTCCACTAACTTGTGTTCAACCAATACTGTCTTCCGAGCCAATCTAACCTCGATAGCCACCTGCGCTGCCTTCGCCGCTTCCAACTTCTGGGTACGCTGAGCCAAGTGTCGCTCTACTGCCTTCAACCGGGTGGTCAGCTCCTCTCGAGCTCTCTATGCATCCACCAAGACAGCCTCACGTCCATCCAACACCTACTCTGAGTGCCTCAAAGCGTAGTACCCCTCTCGAAAGGTTTGCTCCAGTGCTCTCTCCACCTCCGACATGCATACACTCCATGCCTGTAGCAGCTCCGTGTCTCATCAATTGGTCACACTTCCCAAAGGCTGATAACTGACTAATTTCCTCCTGCCATTTTCGATGCCCCAACTCACAATTGTGGTGTACCTCAAATAGACGATGGGGGTCTAGGGGGCAACGCCCCCAGCATGCTCAAGGGGCAGCGCCCTTATGGGGTCTTGGGTACAGGGCGGGGTCGAGGGGCAGCGCCTCAAGACCAAATTAGCACCCTCGGCCGTCAAGACCAAATTAGCACCCTCAAACCCACACAGAAGTCCATGGAACACACCATTTTTGTGATTTTCTTCCGATCCCATACTCTTTTCTGCCAGGCGCTTATGTTTTCTTTACTACCTGTTTATGTCCTTCCTTTCGGTACCATACAGTATTCACTGGAAACTATTTTGATTTGTCGTCGTTTTTTTTTTTTTTTTAATAACCTTCTCCTTGCTGCTGCCAGTCCTTGTCGTCTTCTCTTCCTTTTAGCCGTACTGACTATGCCTGTCTTGCCGTATACAACACACCACAAAAATCCTTGCCTTTGCCGTACGGTAACGAGCTGATTGGCTGTACAACCCTTTTTCTCCTTTGCGTGTCTCCTTTCTCCACCCGTACGACGGGTTGATTGTATGGTAGCTACTTATGTTTGTGTCCATATGGTCCGTACGGAAGTGCGCAACACACCCGTCAACACTCTTTTTTCCTTTCCGTCGCGCGACACCCTTAGCTTCCCGTCGCCGTACGGTAGTTTGATGTCTTCTAATGTGCACATGCGTGTATGGCGGCTAAATTCTCTACTTTGCCGTACCGATAAATTTCACTGAGATACCCTCGCCGTACGGTACTCCTTGCTGATCCCTATCGTGGCCGTACGGTCTATAAGAAAAATGTTTCTTCCACTCTGCTTGTCGTTCCTTCCCTTCACTGTATGACATCACGTCGTTCCTTGCTCTTTATAAAAAATGATAAAACAAATACTCTCCCCTTCGCCGTATGGCAGCACGTGCGTGCGGTAAACTGACCGTACGGAGTTTAAATGTCGTACGGTCAGTCGTCGTACGGTGCTTTCTTCTTTCTTTCTCTTTTTTTTTTTTTAAAAAAAAATTTGTTTTGTTTTTGTTTTTTTTCCATCGTACGGTCATGCATAGCCGTACGGGTATTTTTCAATTCACCGTCTGGATGCTTCTCTGGTCACCCGTACGGATGGCTCTCGGGTCGCCTGCTTGAGTGCTCAAGTCCCTTTCTATCCTCTCCTCTCAAGTGCTCTGTCCCTTCTCTCGGGTCCATCCTCTTCCAGGTAAGGTTTCAATCTGGATCCGTTGATGCCCTCAATTATCTCCAGTCCGTCGAGAGTCCACAACTTGACAGCCCCGTCGTAGCTGACTTCTCGAAATTTTTCTTGCTTAATCTCATTGTGCAGTCGTTTCCTCAAGCTTTCTTGTCGCCGAGTCTATTTTCAATGGCCACCCAAAGGCTTGGAACCATAAATTCTACAAGGACCACGGTCTCCTTCCCGTACATAAGAAGGAGAATAAGGATTTTGAAAGTTGCAGTCGTCCACCCAGGATTCCAATCGTTGCGAGCACGAATGATCTTAGGTTCCTCTTCCTTGTATTCATTGTACTCGGGTGGAAATGTTTCCATCTCATCCTCAATACTCAGTATATTGCATGCTGGTCGGAAGACTTCGTAATCCTCTATTTGCTAGTGGAAGAGACCGTTCAATGAATTTGCATCATCCTCTGCGTATTCTGCCAATCTTAGCACACCTTCACTATTCGGTTCCATTCCGTCCCTTCCTTCATCCCTTCGATCGTTTTCTCCTTCGAAGTCAGATTCGCAGGAGGAAGCTATCTCCTCACCCACCAACTGGGTACGGAGATCAATTGTGAACTTTTTCCCTCCATTCTCCATCGAAAGGGTATTCCTTTTCCAATTATGGTTCGCTTTGGCTGTTACTAACCATCCTCTACCCAATATGGCGTCATAGCCTTTCTGCTTCAGTGGAATGACGACAAAGTCAAGTACAAATGGTTGTGTACTGACAGTGACCGGTTGTGCCATCAGTGTCCCAAGTGGTTTGATACCCTGTTGATCTGCACCCAGTAAGTTGAAGGTTGGTGGCCACAAGGTGGGCTTTCCTAGTATTTTCCACGTTGCCTCTGGAAGGACGTTCACTCCTGACCCTCCGTCCACTATAGTGTCTGATAGGATGGTGCCAAGGATGCCCATCTCGACGACTGTCGGGTACCTTCCACTATTTACAGCAAGTATCATCGGGTCTGTTGCAGACCCTCCGGGGATGTTTGTACATGTGGTATTTGGCTGCGTGGCCAAGCTCCCCAACAGTGTCGTTCCCAAGTGCGGCATGGTGTGAAAGAGGTCCTGGAGTTTCACCCGTATCTCTACCTGTAACATTTGTCTCAAAATGTTTTGTTCTGCCTCCCTTCGGCCCGAGGTGGTAGCCATCTCCCATCTTTCTTTTGGTGCCTTCATTGCCTTCTCTATTTCTTCCTTACCTGCCCATGTCGCTTGTTTTGCTTGTGACCATGTGATGGCTAGTACCCCCTCGTCACTTCTCGTTCCCTCGATGTTGAGCAAGTTGACCCCGGATTTTGGGTAGTTGGCATCCTCGTGGTTGCTAGGACCACACCAGCGGCAGAGCTTCTGCGGGGTGTTGCCCTTGTCACAATCCCTTGCAAAGTGGCCCCACTTATTGCAAGCTCGGCACTGGATCATCGGCCGACCCTTGGAGTCATATTGTATTCGACTCGTGTTGGTGTTGTTATAGCCCCTTCCGCCACCGTGTTGGTTGCCTCCATACCCGCTGGAGGATGCGTTATTGTTAGTTGCCCTCGATGTAGATGGTTGCTCTTGGGTAAATAGCACTTGTTGATTCCTCACCTTCATGTTGTATGGGCATTCCTTGGTGGAATGGCCCATGATCTGACAAATGTCACAAAATGTCTTTTTGGGACACGACCCCGTTGTATGGCCACTCGCCTTGTAGTCCGTACACCATATGTCAACTTCCCCCTTGTTGGTACCCCCTTTCATGGTCTTGAACTCCATCATTCTCTCCATGTCCTTTTGGAGTGCCTTGACTTTTCCCTTCGACTCGCCATCCTTGCCACTGTCATCATCCGAAGTGTCATCTTCATCGGAAGAGGACTTGCTTCTTTTCTTCTTGGAGGTCTTCTGTTCGCTCTCCAAGTCCATCGCCCAATTATAGGCGTCTACGTATGAGGTGGGGGGCACTATCTTCATTTTCCTACGTAGGTTAGATTTCAAGCCCTCCACGAACCATCTTTTCTTCAGGCCATTCGATAGCTGGCTATCCATTTTTCCAACTAATTCCTTCAGTCGGCAACTGTAAGCCCGCACAGTCTCTTTCTTACCTTGTTTGGTACCGTATATTTTGGAAACAATTTCATTGTCATCCCTCAGGAGCCGAAACTCCTTCTGGAATTCTGTCTTGAGTTCGTCCCAAGTGGTCACCTTTGTTTTGTCCACATCGGAGTACCAGTCGATGGCTACCCCTTTCAGTGTGGCCGGAAACTGTTTTACCCATTCTGCGTGTTCGGCAACGCCATTCGTTGACTAGATTGTCTCGCACGTACGACAATGTCGTATTGGATCTTCTTTCCCATTGCCATGAAATTTTGGCAGCTTCTCTTTGTTAGTTGCCATGTTTGCTTTTCTAGGTGCCGACTGCGTTTGCAGCACCGGTTGTGTTGCAGGCTGGGATGGTACTATCGGCGTTGGTACCCCGAAAATGTTCGGTACCGTACTGCTTGATGTCCCCGAACTACTGGAACTGTCCAAGCCTGGTGGGCTACTGTGATCCCTGTGCCCCTCTGTCACTTCGACACTCTCGGCGGCAGCGGTATCCTGAGCCTCCCTCCGTGCGGCTTCTTCTTCTTCCTTCCTTCGGGCTTCTCTTGCTTCTGTTCGTGGGGTTAAGGTTAAGGACCCGAACAAGCTCCTTGTTTCCTTCAGGCGGTCCTCGTCACTTCTTCTAGCCTCCCGGTCAGATTCCTCCAGACCCTCGCCTTCACTTACTCCCTTCGGTGCATCTTCGAAATCTCTCCCTTCACTTGGTTTGCTGCTGTGCAAGTACGACAATTCTAGCAACTTGTTCTTCTTCGAGTTCCTTCTTTAAATTTCTATTTTTATTCAATTGATTAGGCATAAATTCTATTTAATCATCAATTGATATTCTCTTCCAATGGTATTCTCATCCGTCCACTCATTCCGTCGCTTGCCAGATTCGTTTGGCAACGGCGCCAGATGTTTGCCCGCTAGGGTAAACTTAATATTGCACAGACATAATACAGGAAATGTAATAAACACATAATATATCAGAGAATAATAAATACTTTCATTAATCATTCCGGACTGGCAAGTACATTCACATAATAATCCATAATCTTGTTCACCCGTAGGTGGTACATATTTATCTATCCGAAGGGGTGTGACCAAACGTCACTGTCCAACCCAACTACCCTTCGGTAATAACTAATTACCGTCGGAACAACATAACTAATACCCGACATATAATAAGGTAGTCTTTCCGGCTAACAGTTGAGAATTTGTTGTTTATCACTAATAAACAACTTTTTGACACAACACTTCCAGTTTCTCTTTAATTGGTGTCGCTATGCATTGCTGTCTCAAAATGTATTAAAGTGTTCATAATCAGAAAATCTGCTGCATGCTTTGAGATTGGGGTAGCATCATGCCTAGCCGCATAATTGTCCTCTACATAAGGATAAAACAATTGGCTTTTTAAACACTGTAATTTGCAGCCTCCGTGATCAAAATCATTTGCACACAAGGAAATTTATGAGGTATCAACAAAGACATCCCCTTCAATATCAGATTGGAAATCACATACCAACTCAATAGGAGAATTGTCATGAAGTCAGCACCCATCTCAAACAATGGGTTATCTACTAACACCAAGGATTTGCTCCTCTAATAGTGATCATATAAGGAAAATAAACTACCACTGTGAAGGACACTAGTTTTAGGACTTATACATGTGTCATTATTGATTCCAGAACCATCCCACTCTTTTGGGAGTTGCTCCATCCTTCTAAATGAGGCTCTATACAAACTCCCACTAGACATTCCTCTAAGTACATGCTTTCTTCCATAAACCTCAAACTTCATTTCTAATGTTCGAAAATTGAGGTAGAATTCTCCAATAGACTGTAGCCATGTCATACCTAGTACAACATCCATTTCTCCCAAACTAATCTCATAGAAGTCAGCATGGAACTTGTAATCACTCAACTGAACAATCAAGTTGGGGATCCTTCTGTTACAAGTGAGAATAAAGCCATCTACAACTCTCACCCTAAATCCTTTGAATTCTTTAGTTTTGAGTCCTCTCTTAGCCACTAACTCTTCATCAATGAAGTTATGTGTGGTGCCTGTGTCGAACAAAGTAATCACATGCTATCTACCCAAGATTCCTCTAATTATGAACAAACTCTCTTTTTGGATGCAAGAGAGTTGTGCTATGGGAGCCACATCTTCTGGTTCTCTATGTGACTCGTCAAATGCACTTCTTGCCTCTTTTGCCTTTGGATCAATCTGCTGATCAGAATTTTCAAAATCGGTTTCATTAGCATAGTAGTACTCCATGCATAACTTTGCCCTTCATAGGGCACTTATGACCTGGTTCCCAAGGCCCTTTGCATTTAAAGCACAATTTCTTCCTTCTCAAGTCATTTAGAGTCTCTTCATCAATTTTTGGAGGTCTCTTAGGCTGGTCCATTCCTTGTTATTGTTTCTTGTCCTTATTAGAGGAAAATGACTTAGATGTAGTTTTTCTACTAGGGGCAGTAGATTCCATGTTACATGCTTTCTTCATGGCCTCTTGAGAGTGGAAGGATCAAATGGCCTAACCCATCCACGCAAGGGCTTCAAGAATCCCTCAATGAATAGGGCCACAAGTCTCCTCTTTGTGATACTAGGTACCATCACGAACAATCTTTGAAAATTAGAAATATTAGTCTCCAAAGCACCATATTGTTTGAGTTGGGCAAGCTCCCTAAAATATGCCTTTGGATCCTTCCTGTCAAACTGTTTGATGAGTCTAGTGGTAAACTCATCATAGGTGATAATGAGATTGTGACCCAATGTCACCAAATCAGGGTACCACCACTCATGCATTACTCCATCCAAGTGTAAAGTAGCAAACTTGATGGCGTCCTCTGGCATAGGCCTCAAAGAAAGAAAGTTGTCTAACTTTTGGACCCAAGCTCTCATAGTGCATTTATCACTGCCATCAAAACGTGGCAAGGTTACCTTTCTCATAGCATGCTGAAAATCCCTCTAAGCCTAAGGTGCTTTGTTCTCTGTCCTAGTTGCTACACTTGATCTCCGCCTTGTTTGGTTTGTAAATTGTTCAAATGTCAGGACTCGTCACCTCCCTAATCTCTGGGGGTAGTGTCATATACTTTGTGTGTTGTCTAATATCCTCAACCATAGAAAACTGAAAGAGCTCTTGTGCCTGTGTAACTTGTGTTGCCTCCTTACAAGAAAAAGTGGGCTGTAAGGGTCTAAGCACTGAACCTGTAGAGGTTCCCCTATCCTTGGTAGGTACTCCTATTGGACTCACTTCCCTCACTAGCATGCATAGTGTGCTGAGATGCATTCTGCTGCCTCATATGTGCTACTAGCTGGGACATCATGTCCATCATATTGTCATATTCCCTTTTTGCTCTAGTGTCAAGACTGACTGACCCTACTCGTCCCTTGTCCCTTTTGGCCATCTGTCCTGTAGGATTATCATTGTCGCTGCATGAACTCAAGTGAAGACCAATGATTTCAAAAATGGTCTCACCTTCTAGAACTTGAGATGGTTGCCTTTGTGTTGTTCTTCTGTGATACTGTTGAAGCCTGTTGTGAGGTTTCACACCATCGCCCCCAAAAAATTTTGGGGTCCCCCCATTTTTTCGAACCAACCTTGGTTTTTTTTTTCTTGCTCCTGGCATAGCGAGGCCTTAGCAAATTTTTGGGCTTGGATGGTTGACGTTTTTGAAAACTATTGGAATTGAAGAGCTTTGATTTCATTTTCGAATTTGAGTATGTTTTGGTCTTTTGAGAATTTTGCAAATTTGAGGTGTTGAAATGGAGATAAAATGAAGGATTGAACGGCCAAGAAATTGGATCAATTTGCCAAAATGGGGATTTGACAAAACTAGGCCTATCACCTTTCTTTAATTTTGAAAATCTGGCCTTAGCAACTAAAATCGAAATTTGGCCCTTTTTTCAAAAATCTGAGATTAAATTTGTAGAATCTTGCCTTGCAATTCGAAATTTTGGCTAATAAACTATAAATCTGGGCAAATGGGTTTGATTTGTGCATTAAATTCAAAATTTTGGGCAATGTGGTTTAGAATTTTGAGCTTTAAAATATTAAAATCAGGGTGCTAATATTAAAATCTACTTTGAAATGTTAAAAATTGGCCCTTTAATTTCGAAAATCTGGGCAGTACATTTCGGAATCTGCATTGAAAATAAAAATATAGGCATTTAAAATTGCAGGTTTAGCCCTTAATAGGGTGCGTGTGGCCCATGTGGTCTATTTAGACCCGAAAATCTAGGATAATAGATAAAATTCATTGTGCATTTAATTGTTTTATGGCCTAGTCGGCCCCTCTCTATGGCTATTAATTCAAATTTTATTGTCTCCTTGTGACAGGTCGGCCCCCATATTGGAGGCTCTAAACTTTGTATAAGAGGGAGGCTCCCCCCTCCATTCCATCATCCATCACTTCATCTCCAAGGCAGCGAATTATTGAGGAAGGAGCAGATTAGAAGGGCAGCGAATTTTTGAGGAGTGAAATAAATAAGGAGCAGTCATCTCCAAGGCAGCGACTTTGTGTAGTGGGGTGCTGCGATTTTTTGGAGGAGGCCACGGTTTTGTGAGGAGTGAAAATTTGGAGGATAGGGCCACGATTTGGAGGCCAAAGGAGGCTTGCGATTTTTTGTTGGTGGACTTTTTTTTTGTGGGTGGACTGTTCTTTTGTTGGAGGACTGTTATTTGTATTGTGGGGCAGATTGTTTGAAGAGGGGAGAGCTTGCAGATTGATAAAGGGCCTGCCTATTTGAGGGAAAATTTGCAAAATTTGGTGAGTGGACTAAACTATTTTCTTAATTGTTATCTTTTTCTTTGGTGATTGATTGTTGGGTGTAGGAGACAAGTTTCATGATTGAGGGTGAAGGCTGGTCTAAAAGACAGATTTTCTCCTTGTTCTTGCTTGGTACATTTCCCTATTTTCTTGCTTGCATCATCCATCCATCACTTCATCATCTCATTAGGGCTTGAAGTTGAGAGATATAAGCATAGTTTCCGTTTAGGATTTGGAGAAAGGAGATATAAGTAGTAGTCCCACCCCTAGGAAAGAAGTTGGGAGATATAAGTGTAGTCCATCTCATAGGTAACGAAGAGGCAGAAATAAGTGGTAGTCCATCCTTAAGCGAAGAGGCAAAGATGAGTGTAGTGTGATAGGAATTGGCGAGGTAGAAATATGTTTGATCATCCCTAGGCAAAGGGGCAGAAATAAGTGTATTCCCACCTCACAGTAGAAAGAAGGGGCAGAAATAAGTGTTTAGGATGGTGGATGCTAGTGCAAGCAAGAACCCAAAGGGAATTAATACCAAGAAAGACAAGGAAGACATGACGCCCAAGACCACCTTTTTCTCGAAATTGAAGCAAGTCGATGACACCAACATCGACACCATAGATATGATACAGTTGAGAGATAGGTTGAAAGGAGGCCAGTCCTCTATGGCAAAGAGGATCTACAAGTGTGGAATTATGCAAGTTGCCGCCTTCCCTCATACCTTGCCTTGTCCGGAGTTGGTGATGGAGTGTGCATCTCGGCTAGATATTGTGACCAAGTCCATCATCTTTGGTGAAGAAGAAAGGGTGTTGGCTAACATCAGCGGGTAGGTGATAGAAGTGTTCAATATACCCCAGCAGAAGGGCATGATAGCGGCCAGGTTCTTTCAAGATAATCAGGGTGCCTACCTCGCCCTACTAAATCAGAATTGGTTGCATGAAGGCAAGAAGGGAGTCACCAAGTCATCAAGGCTCACCAGGTTAGATTCCAAATCAGAGTATGGCGATCTTACTATGCTTCTCAACCGAGTCATGGGCTCCGCTCAAGGTATGCAATTTGATCCTTGGATGTATTATTTTATTGAAGGAATTGAGAATGGTAAAGAAAGTTTGATTGGGCTAGGATCATTAGCAAGAACTTAGAGTTGCAACTTAGGATAGTGCAAAATCGGAAGCAATTCTACATGGGGTCCTACCTCTTCTATTTGAATGGAAAGTTGTTAGTGATGCTTTGCTAGTCGAACCAAATCCAACTTTAGGGAGATGCACTGCACCACTATGGTTGAGATAGATGCTTATGCCAAGGGGGTGAAGTTGTGGCAATCCGGACAATTGAAGACATTCAAGGGTTAGCCAAAGAGGAAAACATAAGTGAGGAGGCGGGTTTCATTGAAGGTTGGAAGAGATTTGAAGATATTTGAGGCTAGGCAGGGCTTGGCTATTTGTGCAGGCTAGTTTGGTTAGATTTGAGAAGGAGGTATGGCCAAGGCAAGTGCCCTCAAAACCCAAGAGTATTGAAGCAGAGGGGGGTGCATGCAAACCAAATTCGAGTAGGAAGGTTAGAGAAGACTAGGAAGGTTAAGGAAGGCAAGGATATTGAAGGAGGAAAGCGAGACGAAAGGTTGAAGGGGTCAAGTTCGATTTCAAGGTGGTGACCAAGAGCAAGGCTCTCAAATTGCAAAGAGGTTCACATCCAGGCAAGCCACCGAGGCCATGCCAAGATTACCCCAAGTGCATAGAGACCTCACCCTTTCAAGGTCAGGACATCAGGTACAAGCAAGTTCAAGTGGTGATGAGAAAGTTTCTAAGGACGAGCTCAAGCATCCAAGGCTTCACCTCATCTCAAGGATTAAATAAATTTATAAGATAAGGTTGATGAGGTGGCAATTTCATGTGCATGCAATCAAATCATGCCAAGTGTCCTATGTCCTCATTGGTTGACAGATTATTGTAATTTTCTCATTGGCCCACAAAGTTGGTGCCCTCATGTAATTGGTTGAAAGATGGTAACCCTAATTAGGGTTTGTAAGGTTTAATTTTGGCCCTTGATTTTGCCTCTTAATCTTGTCCACTCATAATTTTGAGCCTCTATATAAGGCCATTTGTTCTCATTTGTAAAAGGAGTTATGTTGGAGAATTGTTGCCAAAAAACTATCAAAATTGTTCTCTATTCATTGTTGTGGTTTGCATGGTGGATATACATGATCATTTTGGTGTATTGCATGTTTCTTCTCATCTCTCAAATTAAAGTAGGATCTCATTTCATGTTGTTAAAGTAGAAGTAAATGGCTAGTTGTATGGTGATATTGGTAAATGTTTGATAGGGATCTATATACTAGGCCACTAGCATCTTAGTGTCTTGTTAAGAAGCCTTGTGTGGTAATCTAGTCTCATTCCCCTTGAATCATTGCATCTATGGAGGTAGCACCGCTGGCAAGCTTTCATTAGGTTGATCCCAGTCCATTTGCCAATCTTTCCATTCTATAGGAGTAGCAGTAAAGAAGCAAGTAGTTTAGTAGTTGAAGTTTGAAGAGCAAAGTTGGAAGTGATATAAATTTGAGTATACATTGCAAAGCTAGATCCTATCATCATCATAGCAAGAGTTTGACATCCTCAAGTGAACAACATAAGCCCGCCTAAGTGATTACCAGCAAATCACATTAATATAACTGAGTTAGTAAGGAACCTTGGAGTTTCCTCATATTCTTCATGAGTATATACTTTTCAAGAGAGGGTTGAGTATTTGGTATGCTATATCAAGTATTCAATTGCTATATGTTATGTAGTGGTACAAAACTGACATCAACAAAGCCCTTCATTCATTAGTTTGATTTTCACAAGATGGCAGGAAAACTCTGCTCGGATACCACTGAAATGATCCACCCTACTCTAGAATACTGACGAACTAAAGAGTTGACGACAACATGCTTGTTACCTGTATTATTATTTCTTTTTTTGTTTGATAGATTTTATCTTTCAGAGCTAGACGGAAGTTGCAGAAGGGGTTTTTGTATTTGTTTTGAAAATAGTGAATAATAATAATGAAATACAGTATTTCTTCCAAATAAATAGTTCTGAAATAACATTGAGTATTATAGTACTAAGGAGCTTGAAAGTTTCAGATTACACTTCAACCACAAATTACAAGATTTATTGATAAGAGAATGACCTAGAAGGTCTTACAATTCAAGTTAAAGCATTCCCAAAAGTTTATCTCTTGAAGACCTGGTGAAGAGGGACTACAAATCTGCTGTCTTATAGGTATGAAATACTAAGCTGGCATCCACTTAGGTTAGTCAGAAAATTATTTGCAGAATCTTCAAAACTGCCCTCTTCAAGCTGAAAATTGCTCCAAACACCTCTTCTGTCCTAGGCACCAAGGAAGGGCATAAATAATGCTTCAAGAACCAAGCAATTTCCTCCTTGGAAACCCACGCCTAAACGCTGAGCTGTACACCCCCCTTGAAGGCTGTTATTTTCTGATAAAGTTCTTTCACACCCTTGAAAACTATCAAAAACCTGTCTTCTTCACTATCTAGGGAAAACAGACTCGCAAACACACATACCAGTGCTGAGAATGGACTCTCCCAAGCGTTTCGATTGATGCCAGGAAGGGGCGGCCTAGCAAGGAAGTAGTTCACTCAGAAAATTCTGCTAAAATGCTTTAAAACTGATTTTTAAGCTTAAATGAAACCCCTGAATTAGAGTTTCCTTCCACACCCTTGGTGGATCTTTCATCGCTGCAGATGTGATCACCTATGGAGGTTTCCGTCTCCACAAGCTGCCCCAAAACCCTTAGGTTTAACCAAGCTCCTCTAAGGGGCAAAGATAAATAATCAACAAAACATAACCTTGATTTGACTCCAAGTTACTTTTATAAGCCTACTACTCTTTCCTACGCCCTAATTAGGGTTTCCCCTTTTTAAGGTTTTCTTTTTAAGTACTCTTCAAATGTAATATTTAAAGTCAGTTTAACTTTTAATCTCCCCTTTAGTGGCTCTTCTTTTTCTCTCCTAGGAAGGTGCCAACTCATAGCACCTCATCTCTCCAAGAAAGGCGCCCAACTCATAGCATCTCCTCTCACCTCAAACATATTATAAGTGCACTTTTTAAAAGAGAATATTACTTAGGCTAAAATTGTCTAAACCTGGCAACTCAAAATATTTCAAGGTAATAACTGATGCCTCCAATTCTGTCCTAGCAAACTGTCTGAATCAAGAATGAACCAACCAATTCCTGGATCCTCTATCCATCTTGTTAGTCTACGAGGACTTAGTGATAGACTAACCCCGAATAGCTGCTACTGGCTAAAAAGGGGACATTATAGCTACCTAGATCAGATTTCTCAGAGCTATGGCGAAGATTGGAAGTATCAGTCAAGAAAATTGAATATGTGTGTAGTGATTGTAGTGGAATCGATATAAAGAAATAAGTCAAAGATTTTGAATTACAGCTTAAAGAAAAAAAAATTGTTGTGGGCCAATAGATAGAAGGATCTTGAAATTTGTAAGGCCTTTCTATGTTATGGCCTTGTGGCGAAATTAGCTTATCTTTAATTTGTAGATGTGCAGCTATTGTAGGATGTGTGTGTTCAACATTGTGTTGTCATTGATGCCAAAGGTGCATGTCAAAGGTGTTGTCAGTGTTGTCATTGATGTCAAGCTATTAAGAAGTTTGTTGTAATTTTGGTTACTTTTGTCATGCCATAACAAAGCATCTGAGATTTGTGAAGGGCAGAGTCAAGCTATGTTGGATAAGCTCTGTTACAGAATGTTAGTACTATCATCATAAACCTGTACGAGTTGTTTGCGGAGATCGGAAAGTGTCTATGGAAGGTTTCTGAGGTCTGTTGTTTAGAGATAGTATGCACACCTAGTTGCATTGCCATGTTATTTGGTACTGCATTCAACTGCAGTGATGTATTATGTTTTGCGGTTTAGAAGATGAGTGAGGCTATTCATGAGGACAAATCCACTCAAGTTTCAGAGGTGAAGCTTTAGAAGGCAGAAAATTATAAGTGACAGAGTGGTCACTGTTTTAGGTTATTGACTGTGTTGTTCCTGTTGGTTGCACTAAAGGTTGGTAATGTACTCCAACTGAAAGAAGCATGTGAAGGTATTTTGGGATCAGTTGAGTTTATGTTGGGTAAAACATAGCATGATCCTATCCGGGAGTAATGTGTTGGCTTTAGGACCGAGCCGACTGCACCTTTGAATTAAGGAATGTACTTGTGGCTGACTTTGCAGATGTTGTAAATATGTTCTAGGCCAACTCAAGGATGTTTTTAATATTGGAATGCATATATAATGACGATCAAATTCATTTCAATGTGTGGTTTTGGTGTACTCAATTTAGAGAAATTAGATGTGATGAAATGTGCGAACTAAAATGCAGATCTCATACACACTTTGAGGGTGTTATGAAGAAAATCACATCAGAGAGGTGCTGAAGGCTAAGCTTTGAAGATCCGCATGACATATCTTTCATATATCTTGTTGTAATTGAGATTGGTGTCTCATGATCTGAGTTGGTGCTTAGTTCTTCATATTAGGGAATTGGTGTCTCCTGTAGGTTGGTGCCTGCAAATCTGATTGGATATTGGTGTCTCCATCTTGGGTTGTAATTCCTATAGGTTGGTACTACAAAATATTGTAAGTCCTTTATTATCTTTGTGAGGCTGGATTTGGATAGTAGATCCAAGCAATTATTCTCTCTGTGCTTTTTCCCTTCTGGGTTTCCACATATATTTGGTGTTCTCACGTGTTCAGGTGTGGCTGCTTTAATGATAATGTAAGATGCAGTAATGGTTCTAATGTTAAATTGGAATTGAAGTTGAATTTGGCATATACTGATTCAACCCCACATCCTCTCAGGATATCTATGTGCTTAACAGTGTGTTGCAGGCCAAGGTGTGTCTTTTCATATTCTAGTTTTCAAAGTTTAGTTATGTGGAGTCAATCATTTAGTCGTTTGAAGTCATGGATTTTGAAATTTAGTCAAGAAAATTGAATGCCTATGCAGTGATTGCAATGGAATCAATGTAAAGAAACAAGTCAGATTTTTAGAGACTCGCAACTTAAAGGAAAAAAAATGGTTGTGAGCTAACAGATAGATAGGAGGATTTTTGAAAATATGAAGGCCTTTCTCTGTTGTGGCCTTATGGTGAAATTCACTTAAGTTGTAGAAGTGCAGTTAATGTAGGATTTGTGTTGCAGACCATGGCGTGTCTTGTCGTATTCAAGTTGTGTAGAGGCGATTTTGATATAAATTGTTGTCATTCTGAATTTTGATATGTCACAGAGTTTCTTGTAATTCTTAACATTTATATGTTCCAGATTATGTCTTTGGAAGAGCTTATCCTGTGGAAGAGTATTATTCAGGTCTCTAATGGTATGTCCGACTCTGAATATATGGAACTTGGAGCTGTTCGATTTTAGTTATTTGTAGATATAATATTGGAATAACGTTGTCAAATCCGATTTTCCTCATGATGTGCTGCTTGGGTTGTTATTTATTTATTGAGTTTAGGATCCTTGTCTGCATCAAGTGGTACCAAAAGCAAGATCCTTCCTTGGCTTGAGTGTGAGAGAAGAGATATGCTAGTGTTAGGGAGACATTGGACACAAATGGACTTCCTTGGGTTGAGTGCATGAGAAGAGCTTTGCTAATATTAGGGAAAACATTGGATATAAATAGTCTTCAGGTGGGCTAGTGGTAAACAACATGGGAGAGCTGAATACACGAACTGTGGATTTAGCCCAAGGGATGAGGGAGATACAAGCTAGATGACTGCAATAGAAACAACCCAAAGAAGGGGATTTCATCTTGAAGATGTGGGTGATGGAGGAGAAGTGGCTCAAGAATCTCAAAAACATGAAGAAGTGGTGCATGCTACTTATATCAGATTTCTTGGAGCTATGGCACAGATTGGGGGTATAAATCAAGAAAATTGAACGCTTGTGTAGTGATTGTAGTGGAATCAATGTAAAAAAATGGTCAAAGATTTTTAGAGAGTCACAGCTTAAAGAAAATTTTTTTGTTGTGAGCTAATAGATAGGTAGTAGTTAGATATTTGTAAGGCCTTTTGGTGTTATGACCTTGTGGTGAAATTAGCTTATTTTTAAGTTGTAGATGTGTAGTTAGTGTAGAATGTGTGTTGCATACCACATGTCATATTCTAGTTTTGAAAGTTTATTCATGTGGATTCAATAATTGAACTGTGTGGGTCATGGATTTTGAGACTTAGTCAAGAAAATGGTATGCCTGTGTAGGATTGTAGTGGAATCAATGTAAAGATATAAGTCAAAGATTTTTAGAGTGTTGTAGCTTAAACAAAATATTATTTGGTTGTGAGCTAATAGATACCTAGAAGGATTTTGAAATTTTTAAGGTCTTCCTGTGCTATGGCCTTGTGATGAAATTAACTTATCTTTAAGTTGTAGAAGTGTAGTTGCTGTAGGATGTGTGTTGCAGAGCACAGTGTGTCTTCTCATATTCTAGTTTTGTAGAGGAATTCTGATATAAAATGGGGGCACCTAAATATTGATATGTCACAGAAAGTTTCTTGTAATTCTGAACATTGTTGTGTTCTAAATCGTGTCTTTGGTAAAGCTTATCCTGTGGAAGAGTATTATTCTGATCTCTAATGGTGATGTATGTATTTATGGAACTTGGAGCTATTTTGATTTTAGTTATTTGTACATGTAATATTGGAATATCTTTGTCAAATCCAATTTTCTTCATTGTGTACTGCTTGTATCATTAATTCTTTATTGAGTTAAAGATTCTTGTCTACATCGAGTGGTATCAAAGCAAGGTCTTTTTTGGGTTGAGTGTGTGAGAAGAGTTTTGCTAGTGTTAGGGAAGACATTGTATACAAATGGACATCCTTGATTTGAGCGTGTGAGAAGAGCATTGCTAGTGTTGGGAAAACATAGTGTACAAGGGGGCTTCAAGTGGGGCACTGGTAAACAGCATGTAAGTGCTGGAACACCCAGAACTGTGGATTTAGCCCAAGGGATAAGAGAGATCCTAGCAAGATTGGCTGCAATAGAAACAACCCAAAGAATGGGAGTTCATCTTGAAGATGTGAGTGACGAAGGAGAAGTGACTCAATAATCTCAAAAACATGAAGGAGTTATGGATGCTACTTAGATCAGTTTTCTTAGAGATATGGCAAAAATTGGAGGTACACCCTAATTGGATGCACCTTAATATAATGGAAGCCTAAATGATGAAAATCTCATAGGCTGATTGCAAAGATGGAAAAATATTTTGACTATGAATCGATGGAAGAAACCAAGAAGGTAAAGTTTGTTTGCACAAGGTCAAAAGGCCATGCGACTTTATGGTGGGACAATGTGCAAACTGAAAGACAAAGGAAAGGGAAATAGAAAATGAAAACGTTGGGATAAAATGGTTTCAAAACTTAAGGTCAAATCCTCATCTTCAAATTTTCAGTTGATCTTATTTAAAAATTACAAAATTCGAGACAAAGGGAAGAAGATGTGGAGTACATAGAGTTCTACAAACTCTCTATAAGGGCTTGACATGTAAAAAATGATGCAAAAAGAGGCATTTGAATGGATTTCTTTTAAATAACCAAAATGAAATCAATTTGCGAAATCTTAGAAGCATAGAAGAAGCCTATCAATGTTCCTTAAAGGTAGAAGAGAGTTGTCCAGAAGCTAGCAAAATAATTCAAGAGGAAGAGGAAGGTCCACTAATGGAAAAGAAAAAGAAAATAGTATCATAGGAACAAGCATGTGAAGAAGAAATTGGTACTTTACAAAATAATGAATTCAATCAAGGTACAAATGATAGAGGATTTCTCTCAAGAAGAAGAGGTTTTACAAGTTCATGCTACCAATGAGGAGAAATTAAGCACACCTCAAATACAACAAAACAATAGCAGAAAGGATATGGCTAGAAATTGTGTTTCACAAGTAGATGTAGAAAGGGTTCAATCACTCAACTATAGAAGAACTAGAACAAGGAGAATTGTTAATGTTACTAAAAACGGAGGAGAAACAAGAACCTGAACAAAGACTTCAAATTCTTGTCAGAAGATAAGAGGACGGTGACTCTAGCGACCTCTATCGGGGCTATGGACGCCTAACTGGAAGTAGAGCAAGGTTAGATTGAGATTGACGAATCCTTTATCGATAGGCGAAGGTTGGTTCCGATTGACATTTATCCAAGTAATCTTCGCCAAGGTGTCGAAGGAATGAACACACAAATGCACACACTGGAAGTGATAGCAAAGGACTTCGATTCTGAGAAATTTATTTAGAATTGTGTGCAAATCAACTGAAAGTGTCGCAAGGTGATTGCGGTCAACTAAAGTATATATTATCTAGCCTCTCAAGAAATGGTGGAGATTGAATAAGCTTAAGAACACTAACCCATAAATGGTCTTATGGCTGTGAAAAGGACATCAATTTAATTTTTAGATTGGTAACTATAAAGATGAAATTATGTGTGATGTAATTCCAATAGATCCTTTCTAGTTGTCACATTCTATTGGATAGACCTTGGTAGTTTGATAGAGAGGCTATGTGTGATGGAAGAAAAAATATGTAAACTATTGTGAAGGATGAAAATAAATTTACTTTGAAGGAGAAAGTTGAAATAGATAGCAGCCCTATAGTGTGTTTGAGTACATAGAAATAGTTGCTGAAGGTAGAAAAAGAAGTCGGGAGTGATCCCCACATTAAGCAAGTAAATTGAAGATTCCAAATGGAAAGGAAAGAAGTGATTAAAGGTAAGTACAAATTTTCCAAGGAGGTAAAAGAATGCTCAAGAGAGGACACTAAATATGCAAAAATTTCAAGTTGGGATTTGGTATTTGCTCATGTTGCTCATATATAGGAGAGATTTATAGGATTTCATAATGAGTTAAAATGGAAGGTACTAAGATCATATAAGATCATATAAAGTCTTGAAGGACTTTACAGCAGGTGTTTATGAGATAGAGCTTCCAGGAGGAGCAAATATCACACCAATTTTAAAATGAAAAATTTGTATCCTTATTATGAAAGAGAAACAAGTGCAGAAGTAAATGAGTGTTCAAAGGTACAATTGGATTAGCAAATGAAGACGACTAAAGTGAAAGAAGATAAAGGATGTGGAGTGATGAAGAAAAGTCAAAACAATGAACAGTTCTCTAGATCAAAGGCAAAGATGGGATTTCAGTCACAAGATTCTCCAAATGTTCAAAGTTTTAAACTTGTGGAACATTTCTTTTTACTTGCTAAAGCTGATGCAGGAGCATGCCTAGGAGGCATTCAAACATTTATTTCCTGGAGACAGGTTCATCTAAGTCTAGCTATTGAATTAGTGGCAAGTGTTTGTTCCCTTAAAATAGCTTCAGCATAATGTGAAATAACAGATGATGGATTCCCTAATATGGTCTGGGCAGTTTCAGAACATTTAGTAGCTATTAACTTGAATTTTCTCCTATGTGGTACAAGAGATAATTTTGTCCTCTAAATATTGGCATTTTTGGAGCAGTAATGTGGCAGCTCTTGGTGGAGGTGTTTCCCAAAGTTAGAAACATCTGCTCATATATATGTACAGTCAAACATTTGTCAGTGAGGAAATGAAGGTGAAAAGTGGAAGGTAGATTGGGAAATGTGAAATAGATAAAAATCATTTGAATTTCATGAAGTCACAGGTTGTGATTCAATAAATGAGTCATGAATTTTGAAATTTGAGTAAAAAAAATCAAATGCCTGTGTAGTGATTGCACTGGAGTCATTGTAAACAAATAATTCAAAGATCTTTAGGAAGTTGCAGCTTAAAAATAAATTGGTTGTGAGCTGGGAGATAGGTAGAAGGGTCTTAAAATCTGTAAGGCCTTTCTGTGTTTTGGTCTTTTCGTGACTGTAAGTTGTAGAAGTCCATTTACAATAGGATGTATTTTGCAAATTGTGTTGTGTTTTGTCATATTCTGGTTTTGTAGAGGATATTTTGATATAAAATGTTTTCATTCTGAATATTGATACGTCACAGAGAGTGTCTTGCACTTCTGAATACTGTTATTATTATTCAGGTCTCTACTGGTTATGTATGTATTTATGGAACTCAGAGCTGTTCTGATTTTAGTTATCTGTACATATAACATTGGAATATGCTTGAATTGTAAACCCTTTATTGAGTTCACATTTCACAATCATCATCTACATGAGGCTTTCAAGTTTTCCCACTTCTGGTGTTAATTTTCTCCTTAGACTTTACATTTTCATCATGCAAGAATCCATTGGTCACCTCCAAAATATTTGCTTTCACATTTTTAGTACTCTTATTTTCTTCCTGAATTTTATTTAGTATGATGAAAGCTCCACTGAGATCTTTGATTGATTCTTTTAAACGATTTTCTTCAGCTGCCATTGTCTTCTATTACATGTTCATTATTCGCACATCCTATTTAGCTTCTGAATTTGGTATCTTGGTAGAGCATTACTAGAACATAACTCAGCTGCAGAAAATATTTTATCTTCTATGGACTTCTCTTCAAGCTCTGTGATATTGAGCTGGCAAAAACCATTAATTCTGGTTTAAGCTCAGTAGTCTCTCATGTAGTAATAAATTCTTACATCATAGCTTTCAAGTAAAATCTTTCATAACTAAAGCCGATAACTTCTTGCTTGCCTTGAACATTCTTGATATTAGACAATTGAAACTCAAAAGCTCTATCTTTCAAGATCTTTGATGATTTTGCTTGAAAAGTCAGTAATGGATGATCAAAGTGGATTAAATTATAATAATCTTCAACCCAAGAAGGGCAAAATTTTCAATAGGGTAGGCCATAAATTCTTGCATTCCTATCAACAAATGACATGACATTACCATGTTGTTGGGAAAGTATTTGAAGTGCCATCACTGGATTGTTTTGGATATTCTTTTCTCCTGATGCGTCTACATTTCATTGAAATAATCATTTTAAGGGGAAGCAAGTTCTTAATAATCAACTGAGTGAATCTAGGATTTTTTCTAATGAAAAAGCAAAAATATACTATAAGCACCAGAAACTTGTGGAGATCTAACATTTTCTGTATGTTCTATGATGCTTAGCCCATTCTGGAAGTTCTTGTGTTCAACTTTGCAAATCAACCTTATCCACAGCTTACTTGTCTTCGTTATACTCTAGATTTGGATCTTTCTTGGAACCCACTTCACTTTTAGCATTGCAACTGCTCACATCTGTTATATCCCCGGTAGATTCACATGCATTTATATGAGCAGGGAAGTTGGGAACATGTTTTTATTCACTCATGTGATTTGGCCTGGTAATATCAGTTTATGATTGATTTACATTGCTTATAAATTTTGTTTCATGGCAAGAGGTTACTTTATGTCAGCATTCGAGATCTCAATTGACTCATCAAAATTTTTATTCACTTTACATTGTAGCAGTTTCTAGTTTTGGTGGAGTTTTGTTTCCAGTGTTGCAATTGTATTCTTCACCCAGACGAAAATATGAACTTTTCACATGGAATTCATTAAACAACAAATCTTATCGACTACGTCATTATTCACACATTTTTATTTAGGTTGATATTAATCTCTCAGCAGGAAATATACAGATAAAATGAAGGAAATAGATTCATTTATTCTTTTTCATATCCTTTGTTCCACTCAAAATCATATTCATCTCCGCCCACACACACACTTAATAACTTAAATGTTGTGGGATCTTTATAGTTCATGGACCTAGTTTGTAAAGTCTAATCATGTTTCAACTGGTATAAACTTCAAGACTTGACGAATAATAAATAAAACACCGGAAAACATACAATAGTTGGGAGAATGATTTTGTTATAACACATCTAGCACTAACGAATGGTCTTCCAGACTTAAAAATTGTAAAGAAGGTTCAAAAACAGTGTAATCTAATAAATATAAATAAAATAGCCTGGCGACTTTGTTTTTTGATACAGAAAGCCTCAAGGGAGAATTGTATTTCAAATCTGATCAAGGTTCAAGGGTAAAACTAAATATAGATCTCCACACTCTAGACATAAAAAATGGTTTCAATAGCTATACACATTGGCAGCTCGAGTGAACTAGGGTATTGTGATACTGATGATTACATCAATTCCTATTTGTATCTTGATGATTATAGTGAACTATAGCATCAATCAAGAATTTAACATGGCATTAATCTTTACTTTTTTGATCAATCATTTTATTAATTTGAACTCACTAAATTTGGAGGGCAATGTTTTAGTCTCTAATCTGCACACTGTTTTTGCCAAACATTAAAACAAGTGTTTTGTCTTCCTTTGGTTTATCTATGTCTTGGTGTGCAACACTTCTGATGCAAGAGATGTAACACTCAACGATGCTCTGTCTTCCATGTGTATCACCTACCCTTCCTTTCTCGAATTAGGCATGCAGATAATAGGCGAACTTTCCTTGAGAGTAGATGTCAAATTGTAGTGGCTCAGAAAAACAAACCTCTCCTTGTTCTTGAGCTTGTGTATAGCATGGTAGCAGGAATTATTCATGGGAACCCATGTTATCTTTTGACAGATATCCCTGTGGTAGACCACTCCTAATGTGTGTGTCATTGGTGCTCTCAACCTATAGCGCTTCTACTATGTTTGTGTTTCAACACTGTCTATATTACGTCTTATAGTTCAATATTATTATGTTTAACCAACTATTAGTTAAGCTAAACTTTATTAATGCCTTTTCAGTAATAGTATTTTAAGTTTTTTCAATAACAATAATACCTTACACAAAACTGTCCCATGATGCTGGTGGGTTAGGATTGCTTTCAATTTGTGGGCAAAGTATTGTCTCTTGTCTCAAATTCTCAAGGCTCTTGAAGAAAATGAAGTTGAAAAATTATCATAAGGCATTGTACTAATTCAGGTGTGCCCTTTGTTATATCTAGTTTGGAAAGGGCTGGATCTTGACTCTGTCCTCGTAGTTCAAATTCTAGATACTTGTGTCATTAAAAGTATTTGAAAAAACTGGGAGGCTATTAAGCATTGATTTCTCTAAACCAAAAATGATTTCTACAATGGACTTTTAATTAAATGGCATTCTATTTGATAGTTTCATGTTTTACTTTGTCAAGTGCATCTTTTACCGAAGTGCCACGGATCTACTTCTCAAGATTCTTCAAATGGAAGATTAGAATATTGTCAGATCTAATTTATAGAACCTCTGAGAAATTTCATTATTTTCTAGAAATTATCAATAAATTCAGGCTATCTAAGACTAGAAGACTTTTTAGACTATTTTTTATGCTTTCCTCTCTTAATGATTTACAAATTTGGGGTTCAATCTTTAACCCTTGGTGTAAGGATTGGAAATGCCATCTTGATTTTGGCATAATATCTATTACACTGTTAATTTTGTAGTTAGAAGTGGTGGCATTTATGCAGCTAGAAAAACTGTGTAACACTTATTTTTATAGATGTCCTCTATTATCAAAGATCCACAAGAAAAACATTCACCTCTCTGTCACATGGTATCAGAGCAGGCAGTTGAATGAATGGTTCGAGCAATATGTCATACAAGAAAAGTGTTTTATCTTTCAGAGAAGGAAAATGTTGTGCTACGGAAGGCAACACATGATAGAAAATTCGACTACCAAATCCTAAATTTAAGCTCTACTATGCGCTTATGGGATGTTTTTGTTCACTAATACAGATAAAGGTTTGAAGTGATGATAAGGGCATTTGATGATGAGGCATATGAGGGCTGTGAGGAGAATTCTAATCTTCAATAATGAAGTGCCAATCCTGTGCATGTAATGGCTTGGGAATATGAATTAGAAGGCGTAAGGGTAAAGGGTTGAAGGTTGTCTTGAAACAATGAAGTTGCATTAACATCTTCCACAAGTCGGTAGCAGCAAGAACCACTAAGTGTGCTAGTTACAGAGAGGGTTTGAGCACTAAATGGAGGTGATATTGCTGCTGTGAAGTCAAATGAATTTTGAGGAGATAGAAGATCCTATCTTCTGACATTTGCTTTGGACGAGGGGTATTTGGAAGTTTCCTCTACAGAAGAGCATAGATGAAAATGTATCACAATACAACTGTTGTATGCTAAGTTACCAGTTCGAGTTTGGTTTGAAGTTCGGGTACGAAGAACCGGTTTGCAAGTTTGACAAAATTTTGAAAAGGGGTTTGGGTTTGGGTTCGAAAATACATGTAAAAATTTTAAAATTATATATATATACATATTTATGAAGCCTAGAAGCATGAGTAAAAGTAAGAATGTCACATAGTATCATAAAAACAACATTTAAACAACAAAAACACCATAAACTTGTAATCATAGCATCATGAATCGTGACCATACCATCATATACTTCAAGTCATAGTTACACCACCCTAGGGGACGGGGGGACGGGGGGATATAAGACATAAAGATGTAAAAGTATTGTGTTGAAGTATTGGTCCTTTTGTGTTGGATATAAATGTTAGATATTCATACAAGTTATATCTAACATGTATATCCAACACAAAAGGACCAATATCTAACATTTATATTTTTGTTGGTGGCTGTTTTCAAGTCCCTAGATCTGGCAAATGAGGTTTGAGTGATTTTGGCCTGTTGGGAAGTCATGTCTGTTTGGGATTTGGGTGAGAGCTAAGCTAAGTTTGTCATAGAGATGGGGTCGAAACCAATTGACTTGTGATAAAACGAGTTAAAACCCTTTGAGAATCATTTTGCCAGCTTCAACTTGACCTTAGAAAGCCATGATGGATTGTGGGAGGTAACCCTATTGAAGGCTTGCTGAATCCTGAAATTTGGTGAAGTCTGGAATTTTTCGAAAACCCCCAAAATCTAGAATTTGCATCTTAACTCCTATGAAGTTGAAACCTATCTCAAACATCCTAAAATGTATTTAATTGGTATTTATACAAATATAAATTAAAGTATAAGAAATTAAATAACTTATACTTAAATGTTATATTTGTATAAATCCTCCCGCCCATGAACAAAAAAAAAATTATCCTTTCATATCCACCTTTTGGGGTTCTGGATTTCAAAAATTTATAAAATTTGCAAAAAAAAGTCACTAAAGTGATGTCTATGCCCTCAAGTTCACCCCACTTTGCCATACGTTAGTTTTTGGGTGAGCTGGTCTGCCCAAGTCCGTTCGTCCGGGGTAGAAGTTTGAACTGGGCCCAGATTTTTGAACCCTACCCTGACCCATAGGCGAACTGGACCCGAACCACGGACCAGTTCGAACTTGGGCCAGTTCGGAGGGGTAGGGGGCAAACCCTGGTAACTTAGGTTGTATGTAAAGGCATGTAGTATCTCCATTCAGTGAAGACAAGGAGCACCGAAGATCGAGGGATACACCTAAGAGTATCTCCACTAGATAACATTCCTCCATTGACTATTTCATCACACACTTGAAGCTAAAATGGAGATTTGTGGCAAAAATGAGGAGCTCATCCAGTATATAAGTTTAATGGATTCATATTTAGAGAAATGTCTATTCTATGCCTCTTCTATTCTTGAATTAGTGGTGGAGAGAATCGGCTGGAAAGACAACTATTGAGGTTTCTGTAGGTGGCAGATTTACTATGGGCTAATTTAAAGATTCCTTGTGTTTCTACGAAATGGAAAAGTTTTATATTGAGTCATGGATAAATAAGGGTGAGCCTAATTTAGTTTTCTAAACTCATTGATTGTTGCCTTTTTCAATCATCTTTGTATGTATTGATGTGTGATTTCTATTAGATGAACTTGCAATTTATGTTGGTCATTCTATACAATAGTGACAAGTTACTGGCATGAGTTTTGTAGAGAAGAGAGTGCAAGAATAAGGTTGTGTCATTTAGTTGCACACCCTACAATCTATTTACTTTTCTTTTGTGAGAATAGATTGGCACAATCTTGTGATTTATTCAAAGAGTATATGGTTGTCTTTCGTGAAGGTAAGAGTACTTTAGAGTTTATTTGTTGCTAAATAGCGATTGAGATTTGTATGGGATGTTCAAGAAGGTTTTGGATTCAATTTCCATACTTGGAGGTGTAACTAACGAAGAAGAATTTATTGGGAATGGTGAATGGAAAGGAAAATTTGTCTATAGATGCAAGTTATTGGAATGGAATAGTAGAGATGATAAAGCCAATGCTATTATTGGCCTTGCTCTTTTTGACTCTAAATTACATCATATTCAATTTAGATAAATCATTGTTGAAAATTTGGCACAAGCTTAATAAACTTTTCGGGGCAAAAGCAATCAATGTGAAATTGTATTGCCTCTCATGTTTGCATTATGTCATTGCTTACATTTGATCCAGGTTAGACCTCGTATATGATTTACTCCTGTAACTATTTGTATATTATTCTTTTGTATTGGCATTCTTGTGATGCACCTCATTACAACTATATTCTTTTGATCATGTGATATCATTGCGGATGTGGATAGTAGTTTATACTTGTGATTTCAATAATGATCATATATGCAAGATGACTATATGATGATGTGACATGATGTTATATGATGATGTTTGGACTATATTATGAGGATATTTTTGGTTATATTGGCTTTGATGTGGTTTCATGATGTTACACTAATGATGTTCTAGTGGCTTTGTGAAATATAGTGACCATGTTTTGATGGTAACTTGATTCATTACTATAGTGAAATGATATTAAATGTGTTTAATTTAGAGTAGATTATTATTGATGTGTTTTAAATGATGATTAAATGTGAAAGGGATGATATCTTAACATTCAAATACATAAAAATGATTACACTATTAAAATTCCCCTTTAATGGCTTCTATTATTTTGATTATTTGTGCATGCACTTTGACTATTTTATATACATGACCAAGTACCCTTGACGTGTGAATGCTTCAATGATTACAAGTATTGGGCATTGAATCACCTAGCTACAGGTCTAAGCTTGCCCACATCCCCAAAGGTGATTATAGGGGACAATCTTACTAGCCATTCATATCGTCCAACCTATTTATCATTCCTAATTTGGATGATAATTCTATATTGCATATATTTATCCCTCCCACTATCATTTTGATAATGTCTTGACTACCCTCTACATATTGTAAAATACCAGTATTTGCATAATCAAATGTCTGCAAATTGTTGTGGTTGAGTTATTTAAATTTAATGATATATTGTAAAGTATTTCAAATGAGATTGAAATGATTAATTTAATTTGGGGATTTTGAAAGTTTATTTTATTTGGTTAAGTGGCTTTTTATAATTATTTTATTGATTTAAAAAATGAAAAGCCTTTTTTATTTGAAATTGAAGCTCATTTTTTTAAAACACTTGATTTTTTATTTGCCCTTGGCTCTCAAATCCTCTACGCTTGGAAATCGATTTGGGTTTGGATTGGTAGATTGTTTGGGTTGCATTTTGTGGTTGTTGGCTCTATGGACTTCTCTCATTCATAGCAATTGACTACCTAGATTTCATTTCTTCTCATTGAGTATTTGGAGGTTTCTTCAAGTTTAGAGTTTTTTTTTTTTAAGGTTTTGAGGAAGAAATCTTCATTTTTTTCTCTTATTCTTTATTTAAATTGTTGTTTGTGAGTGGCAAATGGTTTATTGGGTGATCACAATCATGTTTCCACTTTGTAGAAATGAATTTGAGTTAGATTTGGGTGTTTCTAATATTTGTAAATGAAAATAAGGGTTTTCATGGTGTTATGTTGCCCATTTCTCTATGTGTGTGGATGAAATGTGAATTTTATTGCCTTTATGCGATGTTGTTCATGTGGGGACCAATTGGTTTTCCTAGAATTTTGATATTCGAAGTTTGAAAATTTAAGTTTTTTTTTCGGAGGTCCATCAATGGCAATGGCCTCCATGATTAGTTTTTGGCCAAGTTTGGCATTTGTGAAAAAGTGGATTTTTATGTTTTGAAATTGTTGTTGTGATATGGAATAATGATATTATATATGAGATTTTTTTATGGGACTACTTTTGGATTCATACTCTTGGTTGAGGCCAATTGAGTGTGTCATGAACATAGCTGACAAGTGTTATTTTGAAAATAAGAAATTTGTGTTTTGAGACTCATTGCATTGTGATATTTTGGTATTTGAAATGTCTTGAGCCTAGGGTTAGGCTCTAGAGCAAGTGTATGGAGTGGCTCCCACTCGTGTCCCCAACCTGTAAGTGGTACACTTGGCAATCACATTTAGGGAGTTGTTTAATTAAAAATATGAGGTAAAAAACTAATAAGATTATGAGGTTCCTCAAGCATGCCACGAGTGCTATCAAGAGCCTATGGGTGACTTGGGAAGGCATGTCCATCCATGTAGCAATAGGACTTCTATAATCACCATTCTTGTATGTATGAGAGAATGAACAACTTCATATGGTGCATTTGTATGAGCACATACGATTAAACTCTCTACTCGACACTTTAGAGTCTAGCGCCTTATGTAGATTTGAGTAGACCCCATTGGGTGTATGTTTGCATGCGCACACATGTAGGTGATTAGTTCTTATCAGAGTGTTACGCATGTACATGGAATGTGAGTTCTTCCATGGTTTTCATTCTCGTCTGTATGAAAGAATGCTTGGTGATTCTTGAGTAATGGCTTTGTGATTATATGCTTGGTTGTGATTCCCCTTCATTGGAGAGCATTGTATTTTGATATGGTCTCATGTTGTCTTATATACACTTGTATCGTGTGTGTGTGTAAGCCTACTTCCCTTGTGTACATTCAATCTTGTTAGGGCCATATGACTATCTTTGCAAGCATGGTTGGGTGGATTGACAAGTATCATATGGTTGGGGTGTGACATACCATTCTTCACGACTGATGTACAAGTTTGCGTATAGATCCAAAGGCTAATTCTCCATCACTATGTAGCAAGTTTCTATTATTCTCCATTGTACTTGTATTAATTGTAATCAAAATGGATAATGTTATCATAGATGATGTATGAATTGTACCTCCCAGATGTGGGAAGTATTGTATCTAGCCTTATGTTTTAGTAGGTTAGGTTAATTTCATGTTTTAATTATCTTTTGGGTTGAGCCTATTAGATCGACATTTGAGGTTGTCCATTAATATCTACATTGATTGATGTCTCCACCTAGAAATTGACATCTCCAAGTCTCTAGACTGAGACTTCTAAGATGTGTAGCTCGTTGGACCGCGATTTTCTACGAATCAACATTTGCGCCTGCAAAACGATCTGCATATGAGGATCGATGTCTTCACCTGCAAATCAACGTCTCTTCCTATCCTTTGGCATCTCCACCAAGACTAGTATCTATGCTCAGATTCCTAACACGTGTGTGTTTGCAAGGTGTTTATGTGCTTCTATATTCTTGATTTAGCTCATATGATGTTCCCTACATGTTAAATGAACTTGTGTATGATTTTCTTATCACAGGAACACTTTGGTTGGTGCTTTAAGATGAACCTAGTAATGGATAAGTTGAATTGGAGGTTGGTGTAGTCATCTCCTTGTGTACTTGTGTGTCCTTGACAAGCTTAATGTGATCTGTATCTCATAGGATTTGATTCGAGCTCAAGTGGCAACATGAGGGATGAATTGGTCTTGTGTTGGTTGTGTAATTGGGTGTCCTAAAACCCTTATAAGTGATGTCAGACTTCCACTACATCACGATCATGTGGTGATTGATTGATTGATTCTATTGAATGAAGTGTTCTTCTAGTCTATGTTGTTTAATGTATTTGCATTCAAATAATAATGATTTTGTATAATATAATGCATGTTTTACGCTATGATTTGAGGGTTCCTTGGTGGGGCATTACATCAAGTATCAGAGCCCATGTTCATAAGTTGGGATCTCTGGTGTAGATGTGCTCATTGTGTTTAGTGAGTGGCATGTCATTGTTACATTGTATCCTTTGATGCTTTTTATTGTTTCCTTGTTGCCTTATCATGCCTTGTAGATATGTTTATGATGGTCTGGATTTACATTTTATTGTGTCATGAAGGATGCATCCTAGAGACAAAGGTTGTGGGTGAGCTCAAGGTGCTTGTATGGGTACACAATGAAATCCTTGTCAAGAGGAACGCCAAGAGGATCATTATGAGGAGGAACAACAAGATTATCAACATGTCAATGATCAGAGGGGTGGTTGAGATGATAACTTTGGGGGTCCTCAATCTACTATAGGAAATTATTGCACAATTGGGAACTTAGTAGGAGGCATCTCAACATAAGTAGTCCCACCAATCATACTAGGGTCATCAGGATGGCATAAGAGAGTGTGAGAATCTCATAGTTTGAGTGGTTTTGGGTTAGTCACAAGAGAGGCAAAGGTGGTCTTTTCAGGAGAGACCATACAAAGGTGGAGGACACTATTTTGGTAGGACACATGAGAGACCTTCTTAGGTCATATCCACCTACTTTCAAAGGGTTTTGTGGTTGTATAGAGGCTGAGACATGGTTGATATATCTTGACAATTTCTTTGCCATGCATCGATATGGGAGAAACACGAAGGCTTGATGTGTCATCATGCATCTTAGGGTTTTAGGTCTACTTGGTAGCATATGAGGGAGCATCAACTCCATATTGATATTACTTCAGTTTCATGGGAGATCTTCCTTAACCGATTATGAGCATGCTTCCTATTTGAGCACTATTGTTAGAGGCATGTTGATGAGTTTCATGAGCTATGAAAGATGGCCACGACTGTTGACTAGTATGAGCATAGGATCTTTGAGCTTAAGCATTATGCTAGTATATTCAATGACAAGCCTATATTAGTGCAACATTTTATTTCGGGCTTTAATGCCTACATTAGTGGTGGTGTTTGGGTTTTTCAGCTCAAAACCTTGGAGATCGATGAGGAGAAGGCAAGATTGGTAGAGGAGAATGTGATCAAGTGCCTTGGGGATAGGAAGTGCACCTCGTTCAGGATCAAGTGTATGAGGTGTGTAGTTGCAACTTTCAAGGCCTTCTAGGGCACATTCCACACCTCCTAGATCGGGCCACCAGTTAAATAGAGACATAGATCTTCCTAGGGTCAATCTAGTAGATAGCGTTCTAGGGGACAATGCCCTCTAGATCATATCAAAGGATAGGATAAAATTTGGGGTCTCGTTATAGTTATCCTTCTCAAAGTGCATAGTAGAGTGCCAGTAGAGATAGTTTCCATCAATCTAGTGCATCTTTTAGAGGCTTTAGTTTTAGTAGAGGTAGATGTTTTACTTATAGCCAACATGGTCACATAGTAGCTCATTGTCCTTAGAGACTAGTATCAAGACCTAATCAGAGGTCGGCTACTTCTAAGACTATGGTAGGAGATGTAGTTAGATCTCACAAGCTATTTGCCATGATTGATAACCATCAGATTGAGCATCAAGACACAACCGTTGAGACTTCATGTGTGTTGTGTGGGATTTATACGTCTATTTTATTTTATTTTGGTTCTTTTGATTCACGTTTATCCCCTTTTCTTGTGGGATGATGTGGGCTAGTGGTTGCAAGGAAAGTTGATAGTTGCTAGGCTGAGTTGGCCGTGGGTTCTAATGTGGTCGTAGACTCTATAGTTTGTGGATGTGTGTTGGATTTAAGAACCTTCACTACTGCCATTGATCTTCGTGTCCTACCCTTGGGATACAATGGAGTTGTTTTGGGTATGGATGGGTTGGCTTCCCACAAGGCTTGTATAGATTGTTAGCACAAGTCAAGACAATATTTGGATGACATTGGTGGGCAGGTAGAGCTAGTTGGGGTCTAGAGACCCAATTTGCTTCACATGATCTAAACTATGCAACTGAAGCAAAGTGCAAGACATGGATGCCAATTGTTTGCAGACTTGACAAGTGACCCTGATGAGGGTGAGAGTCAAGAGGTGTTTCTCAATGATCACCCACTCCTTTATGAGTTTGCCAATGTGTTTTTGAGTGAGGATCCAAGCATGCCACCTAAGCATGACATAAATTCCCACATTAATCACATCACTGGGGTGGAGCCTATCTCTATGGCATCATATCATATGTCCACTGAGGACTTGAGTGAGCTCCATTTACAATTGGAGAACTTGTTAACTAAGATTTATGTCCATCCTAGTGTTTTCCCTTGGGGAGCACTAGTCATCTATGTTAAGAAGAAAGAATCTCTTTGCTTGTGCATTGACTACCAATAGTTAAATAAGGTGATAGTGCATAATTGATATCCCTTGCTAAGGATTGACAACTTGTTTGATTAGATGAGGGGAGCTAAAGTGCTCTCTAAGATAGACATCAAGTTAGGGTACTACCAGCTTCAAATTCATGAGGTCAACATTCATTGAACAACAATTTGTACTCATTATGGGCATTATGAGTTCACAATTGTCCCTTTTGGGTTGACTAATGCTCCTCGATGTTCATAAGTTTGATGAATGAAGTGCTTTGCACATACCTTGACTGATTTGTCCATGTGTTTCTTGATGGCATTTTGATATATTTGAGGATGATGGAGGAACATGAGGGCCATTTGTGTCAGGCTTTGCAGTGTCTTTGTGACCATCGTCTTTAAGGAAACTTGGTCAAGTGCAAGTTATTCCAGATAGAGGTGAGATATTTGGGTCATATCATCTCAGGAGAAGGTTTTGTAGTGGATCTGTCTAAGATCTAGGCCATTATAGATTGGATTGTGTTGAATAATGGCTTAAAGGTTTGTGGTTTCATGGGTTTGGTGGGTTAGATCGTCAATTCATGAAAGACTTTTCTTTGTAGTCACACCCCATTACTACTTTGTAGAGGAAAGGGGAGAAGTTTGTGTGGTTAGAATAGTGTGAGGTGGCATTTTTGGCTCTTAAGGAGCAACTGACTAGTGCACCTATTTTGGCAATGCCAAATCCATTGGAATATTTTGTTGTGTGCATTGATGTACCATTGGAGGGTGTGGGGGCAATTCTTATGTAGGAGGTATGAGTGGTTGCATATGAATCTCGTAAACTCAAGGATCATGAGCTAAACTACCCCACCTATGATTAGGAGTTACCAGTAGTAGTGCATGCACTTATGCACTAGAGGCATTTTCTATTGGGTCAACAATTTGAATTGCATAGCGATCATTTCAATTTGCAACATATCTTTACTCAGTTGAACCTTAATGCACGCCAACACTACTAGATGGAGTTCCTTTGTGAATACAATTTTGATGTTCATTACATCAAGGGGGAAGAGAATGTTTTTGCATATTCCTTAAGTAGGAGAAGGCATGAGATCTCAATGTTGACTCTTGGTGTGGATTTGTAGAGCTATATTCTTGATGCTCTTTTCAGTGACACTTGGTATCAAGAGGAGAGAGCAGAGATAGAGTTCATGAGAACCCTTGAGGTTAGATTTGCAGGTTATTCCTTAGAGTTAGAAGGATTATTGTAGCACCTTGGTCATATTTGTTACATCCCTTCCTCGTGAGCTCTTAAAATAACTATAACAACTATTTCATGTGAAGTGTGAAGTTAAGTGGTTATGTGATTTATCAACTATTTGGATTTATAATATATGGTTATAATGATTTAAATTTTATATGTGGAATATTGGACAAGAATTATGATGGATTTCATTATGACTGATTAATGTATACTTTAATTTTGTTAATGAATTAGTACTATAATGATGATATAAATTAATCCTTCTTTGTCAGTAGATGCAAGAGAAGATCCATCCCGCAAGTGAGGGAAGAGTGTCATCAACGTAAGGGGATGTGAATACATGTTAAAGGTCAAGAATGCCATCTAAGTTGGAACCATAACTATTTGACCATTCATCAAGTCTAGGAGGGGAGTTGCCTTAGATGTCTAAATGGTTGCTTTTCTCTTCTGGTTTAATTTATAATTTTGGCCTTATAATTAAATTGAATGCATTGGACTCATCTTGTTGATTTTAAGGAACAACCATGGTGATATGTTATGTCATTTTAATTCAAGCTCTGTGTGTGTGTGTAAAATGTGCATTGTGTGTGTATTTCGTTGTACCTATTATCCTGTAACACAACACTTCAATAAGACTTTAACTTGTTAGCAAATTTTCCAAATAAAGTAATGAACATACTAACAAAAATGTCTTATTGCTCTCTAACTAACAAGAGTATGTTTAAAGCCTAAATTGCTCTCAGCCTTAGACTCTAAATAGTGACAATGCAATGCTAGAATGAGAGATTCTAATCAATTAAAGTTAAGAAACATGAAACATCAACTAAAGCCATTAATTCTTTCACAATTATGTTATGAAATTGAAATGTTCTTTAATTAGCTAGGAAATCAAAATTGTAGCTTGTAGGTGTAAATGTAATTAACTATATCTTTTGAGGTTTGAAAATCCTTCTTTTATAGAACTCCAAAGAATTGAACGGTTGAGATGCATCCATGATGAATGGTTGAGATGCCTCTATGCTTGATCCATGTGATATCTTTCCATTGGTTGAATGTGTCTTTGTTGTCCCTTGAGAGGTGATATTTATTTTTTAGCCTTTTATTAATTTTCTTTAATTAATTACTCTAGCCATGCATTTAATGAAAATGATTTAATTAATTAGGCCTAGAGGTAACTAATGTAATTTTTGATCAATTATTGATAATTAATGCTTGATTTATGAAGTTTTATTGATTTTATTGAATTTATTGAATTATGTTAATAATCGGGGATTAAATTAACACAATTAGGAATTTATTATGAATTAGGGCAAATAGGTTTTAGGTTCTATTAGCCCATTTTTAGGTGATTACATTTGCCCCTCTTTGAATTGCTTTGCGAACAACACAGGGATTCAAAGAAAATTGATTTAGCGTATGATTCAGTAGAACTGATAGATTCAAGGAGATTTTAGAGAGTAGTGAAAACCACTCTGAACTCAAGTGATTTAGAGAGCAGTGAGAACCACTCTAAACTCAAGTGATTTAGAGAGCAGTGATAACCACTCTGAAAGATTTAGAGAGCAGTTAAAAAAACTACTCTGAATTTTGAGAATTCCAAGCTTGATTGAACAAAATCTCATGTGATTTGAAGATCATCAATTCTGAACTCGATTGAACAAGAATTGACCATACCGATTTTGAGCTTGATTGAACAAAAATCGATAAGATTTAACAGAAATACCCAGTTTGAATTTGATTTACAACAACTGAATATGATGACAAATAACCAATTTGATTTGAAGCGATGAAATTGATCGATGTCAAAAAGATTAACATCATCAACTTGATTGAAGATAACTATCATGCCCCTGGTGTTTGAAAATTTGATTGAAATTTTTAAGTTCTAGTATGATTATGCCCCCTCGGGACTGAAATCGAAATAGAATTTTGATAAAATCGATATTTTCAAGCATTTAAGAGATATGTGACTAATTAAAATGGATTTGGATCAAGTAAAAATTGTTTAGAATATGTCAGAATTTAATTAGGATCAATTTTAGTGTCAAAGAAACACTGTTTGACCAAGTTTGACTGATGTTTGACCAATATCCTAGTTTGCAAACTCGATGTGTGAGTGAGAAATTCACTTTGTATAGCTTCTCATAAACCTTTTATGTGTTTTTTACACTTTATGTGGCCTTCACAACTTGTGTTTGACTAAATTTTGACTTTTGTTTACTATGCATCTGATTGATAACCATCACTGAACGTATTTGCCATGTTCATGTTGTCATTTCTGCTCATTTTGCCCCTGTTCAACTACAATTTGACCAAATTTGAATTTTCCTTTTGAAAGTTGACCTTGCTCTGTAACTTCATTTTTACTGCATCTAAGTGATATAAATCACCTATTTTGATTTCGGTCCCGATATGAAGCTTCTGTGACATCTTGTCAATAAAGTGCCCTAGGTCATCGGGGTCCCCAAGAGGCTTAAATAGGTCCAAAAAGGTCATTTTACTATTCATTTTCACTTTTCACCTTCAATAATTTCAGAGCTCTGGCTGGTGAAATGGTGTTGCCTGATGAGCGTCATCGATTTGAGCTTGCCTGACGACACGACCGACAGACTCACTATGCGGCACCGGTGAGTAGTCGATAACACCTCCATTTAAATTTTGATATTCAACTTTTACTGCATTTCATGTCTTTTATACCAAGTTTAGTTTAGGATTGCATCCCGTAAGGAGGATTGCACTCGGTCAATCCCATGTCGCATCCGATTTTTGTCCAAATTCTGGATTGTATCCTAGATTTCTTGCGTCGCACCTTGTCAGGTTGCATACGGTCCTTTATGTCAACTTTGAATGTCAGTTTTCCAGATCATCGCTTTTGGTTAAAACAGGGTCGCATCCGGGTTCTGGATCACATCCTGTGTATCTTGAGTCGCATACCATATGTGAAATGTTGTATTTGGTTAGGGTGTCACATCCCATGTTTCCCGAATCGCATCCGAGATCCAGGATCGCATTTGGTCTTCTTTGCAATTTTAGTCAACTTAGCATGTTTACTTGATTTGTTAAGGCAATTTTACTTCAATTTTTCACATCTAATGTTGACATAGTGCCCCTTTTTTGTGTGCAGTCTCAATTTAGTGTCATTTCATTCCATTCACCCAGACCAACCCAAGTCTTAAAGTTGCATGGGCATCTTACTACCACCGAGTAGCGAGTGATTGTGGAATGTGGTCTATGGAGCCTTGGTGATTTGCCCGAAATTTGGGTGAATCGAGGGTTGTTGACCGCTCTAGCCGAGAGATGGCATTCTGGGCACAACACCTTCCACCTTCCCACCGATGAGATGATAGTGACGCTCGAGGACATCTTGAGGATTCTATGTGTACTAGTGATGGGAGTACACATTGAGTACGAGGCGGGGGCCACAATGGTGATGGCAGATGCTCACTGGTTATTTCATGATGACGGTATTGCTCGGTGATATCTTTCTTGGGATCACATGGTAGCCCACTATGAGTAGTTTCTCGTTTATCTTGTAGGTTTGACTGGTGGCCTGATGATGCTTGATCATGGTCAACACAGATTCATATGTAGCTGGTCATGCGTGATTGAGGAGATGATCTGACTACCTCACCGATTTTCCTGGGGTAGCTGCATTTTGGCTCGTATGTACCGAGAGCTTCACGAGATTGTGTATCAACATTCTCAGACTATGACAGTTAGGATACTAGTTCTTCAGATTTGGGCCTAGGAGCACGTCCTAGTTACACGACCTATTGTTGATAGACTAAAGGATCCTGAGCCCCCATATATATATATATATATATATATATATATATATATATATATACACACACAGGTATCCTTGAGTAGCTCCACCTAGGCAAGTTGGACTATTGGCATCGTGTTCTAGATGACATTATTGATGTGGTATGGAGACCATACTTAGATTGCGAGGAGTGGAGATTTGATATGCAACAGATGCCTTATTTATTCCAGTCTTGATTTCTGATTGGTTGGACCCATTATATAGTAGAGAGATTCATTGTTACCCGGGTCATGAGACAGTATGGGCGCATCCAGGGGATGTCACAGGAGAAACCTGTATATGCTCGGATTCGGGATGAGGAGGCACAATGGGGATCACGACTGATTTATGAGACTGCCCTCCATGAGATCTCGCAGATGGTTCCAGTAGGATGAGATTATTTGCCTGAGGTATCTAATGGTGACATTACTGATGGATTCCATGCCCATTACTCATAGCATCTATTTCCACGATTTACCTCTCTTGATGAGATTGTTCCTCACCTTGAGGATGCTCTAGATTATAATCCTGCAAATGAAGGTGTTGGTTGAGGCCATGCTGGGAGAGGCAGAGACAGGGGGAGAGGGAGGGGTAGCGATGATGATGGTGCGAGGAGAGGAGATGGAGGAGGTGGTGGCGGAGATGGAGGTGGAGGTGGAGGTGGAGGAGGTGGTGGTAGAGAGAGGAGGCGAGCACTTGGTGGTGGAGATGACCAACAGAGTTGACAGAGGAGACTCATAGTTTTCCCTCCTCGTCGAGATACAAGTCCATTGTTACATCGTGATCAGCATTAGGAGGAGCCACAATAGCAAAGAGCACCTGGGGACAATAGTGGGGGAGGAGGTGGACAGTAGCCTCCTAGAGGTCCTCCCGCAGGTGGTGATGGTGGAGATGGAGGTGGAGGAGGAGAGAGTAGATGAGCACTTGGCGGGGGTGGAGATCAGCAGAGTCGACAAAGGAGACTCAAATTTTTTCCTCCTATCTCCTAGATGCAGTTAAGGATACTGAATGTGATTAAGGATTTACTAGATGCAATACCTGCCAGATGTGATCTAAGATATACCGGGTGCGATCCAGGAAACCCCGGGTGTGATCCAATTTCGGAGACGCGATCCAATTTCCCGTATGCAATCCTCTGGTTTTTTAACAACAACAAAAAAATTGTTAAAAATATAAAAATATGGGGCTAGGCCCCACAGTGGGTGCCAGAAATTTGTGTATTTTGTTGTACATGTTATCTTGCAACACAACATTTTAATAAGACTTTAGCTTGTTAGAAAATCAACCAAATAAAGAAATGAACATACTAACAAAAATGTCTTATTGCTCTCTAACTATCAAGAGTATGTTTAAAGCCTAAATTGCTCTCAGCCTTAGACTCTAAACAATGACAATGCAATGCTAGAATGAGAGATTCTAATCAATTGAAGCTAAGAAACATGAAACATCAACTAAAGCCATTAATTCTTTCACAGTTATGCTACGAAATTAAAATGTTCTTTAATTAGCTAGGAAATCAAAATTGCAGCATGTAGGTGTAAATGTAATTTACTATATCTTTTGAGGTTTGAAAATCTTTCTTTTATAGAACTCCAAAGAATCAAATTGTTGAGATGCATCCATGATGAATGGTTGAGATGCCTCTATGCTTGATCCATGTGATATCTTTCCATTGGTTGAATGTGTCTTTGTTGTCCCTTGAGAGGTGACATTCATTTTTTAGCCTTTTATTAATTTACTTTAATTAATTACTCTAGTTGTGCATTTAATGAGAATGATTTAATTAATTAGGCCTAGAGGTAATTAATGTAATTTTTGATCAATTATTGACGATTAATATTTTATTTATGAAGTTTTATTGATTTTATCAAATTTATTGAATTATGTTAATAATCGGGGATTAAATTAACACAATTAGAAATTTATTCCGAATTAGAGCAAATAGGGCCTTAGGTTCTATTAAGCCCATTTTTGGGTGATTACATGTATAAATGTAATTAAATGTAAACATGTGTGTTAATGATCATCAAGCGTATGAATGCTAACCAAACAACCATGTGAGGATCCACACATAATGTCGTGTTCTAAGATGACAAGTTGGATGTATCCACAATGATTGAGAAGTTGAGTATGCAAGATGAAAATTGACACTAAATGATAATGCATGTATACATTTAATTACACAAACACACACAAATATTAATGTGTGTGTGTGTGTGTGTGTGTGTGTGTGTGTGTGTATGTATGGATGTATGCATGCATGTATGTATGTATGTATGTATGTATGTATGCATGTATGGATGTATGGATGTATGTATGTATGTATGTATGCATGCATGCATGTATGGATGGATGGATGGATGTATGTATGTATGTATAATGTCATTTTTGTATAATAAAACATCATGTTGGATAAGACCAAGCAACAAAAATAACATTTTATATATATATATATATATATATATATATATATATATATATATATATATATATATATATATATATATATATATATATATATATATATATATATATATATATATATATATATATATATATATATATATATATATATATATCTTGCCACTGTAAGCAATGAGTTACTTGTACAACATATGACCCATCTTCTTGCTTGTTGGCTCATTTATTTAGAGAACATTCTTTCTTGATCGGGGGGTTCTATATTTTTACTTGGAGGATACAAGTTCATCATATAAAATCTACACTTTGTGATTGTCGTTTCTTTTGTGCTTTATTCTTTTAAATTTGGAGAAGGATTTGCTTAGATTTCTCAGTTGAATTTCAATTCAGTTGGGTCACATGCATGAAACTTGATCTTCTTATTGTCATTTTTATGATTGATGCATTTGTATTCTATAATAGAGAAAGGATCATTTAATCATATGCATTCATATTCCTAAATAGTGAAAGGATCATTTGATCTCATGTATTTATATTTTCATAATAAAGAAAGGCTCATTTGATCATATGCATTCATATTTCTAAACAATGAAAGGATCATTCGATCACATGCATTTATATTTTCATGATAAAGCAAGGCTCATTCATCATATGCATTTATATTTCTATAACTGAGATTGAATAATTCGATTACATGTTTTTTTAATGTTCACAATAAATAATGGATCATCGAGCTATGCTTTCATATTACTATTATTTCAGAGAAAAGACCTTTCATTCATATGTAGAAAATGGTTATTCAAAAGTTATACTTGATTTGAATTGGAGTATGCATTATGCTATTAAAGTTAAAAGCTTGGTTCCTTAACTCCATTAGGTTAAACAAATAATCTTCTTTGTATTTGCATGATTTCCTTAGATGTGCATTAAAGAGTATGAGAATATGGAAATGTGGTTTACTGTGTAATGTTTCTATATATCTGGAGGTTTCATTTCTTGAGCTATATACTCATACAACCCTTTACCCCAGATCACTTTGGTAGGCCTGACATCAATATCATACTCCATGATTTTGGTGATCCAATTTGCTCTATTTTTAGTGATCTCGTCCTCCATGATATATTCACAGACACTAGGATAGGGGACATAGATGGTCATCTTGTTTGCAGCAATAAAATGTCTTAATTTCAACCCCTTGACGATTGCAAATGTTTGTTTCTCCATAAAATTATACTTGATTTCATAATCCTTAAGACCTTTGGAGTAAAAGACAATAGTATGTTCACCTGATCCTTATTTCTTTTTCTGTGTTAGCACCATAGAAAATCTAGAGTCACTTGCATAAACATACACGATAAATTCTCTTGATAAATCTGGGTTTGCCAGAACAGGGGCAGATGCAATAGCTTCTTTGATTTTCCCAAAAGCTTCTCTTGCTTCCTTAGTCCACTTGAATTGGATGTTTTTCTTGAGCATCATATTGATAGGTCTTATAAGTCCTACAAAATCAGAAATGAACTTGTTGACAAAGTTACTCTTTCCTAAGAAATATTGCACACCCATTTTGTTCACTAGAAGTGAAAATTCTCAGATGGATATAATTCAGTCTAGATCAATGGAAATGCCATCCTTGGAAACCATGTGCCCAAGTAGTTTACCATGAGGAACTCTGAACACGCACCTCTTAGTATTCAAAGAAACTTTGAATCCTAGCACTTTTGAAAAACAAGCTCAAGATGATCGAAGTGTTCCTCTACTTTCTTCAAAAACACAGTAAGATTATCCTAGTATATTAATATGATCTTGCTAATGAGATCTTTAAATGCAATATACATTGTGCACTAGAAAGTAGTGCTAGCATTTGATAGGCCGAAAGGAATCTTCCTATATGCAAATTTTCCCCACTTAGTGGTGAACATTGTCTTGTGTTGGTCTTATTTCTTCAGTAACACCTGATTATAACCTGAAAACCCATCCAAGAGGGAGAGAACATTTCTGGTCCCATGACGATCTATAGTATCAATTCCATGGGTGACATGGGATAATGGTCCTTTAAGGAATCTCTTTTTAGATCTTGGAAATCCACACATAGGCGGATATCTCCGTTCTTCTTACGAGCTGGGACCAAATTAGACACCCAGGTGATATGCTTTATAGGATAGATGATGCAAGAATCGACAAGCTTCATCAACTCCTTATCCATCAAAGAATCAATCTTAGGATTAATGGGCCTCTTCCTCTTCCTAACTATCTTTGCTCCCCCCACCAATTCAATGGTGTCATGGATGACTAAAGGATCATAACCTTTAAGGTTATCATATGACCAGGAAATCACACCCTTATATGTATCACAAAGGTGTATCAGTCAGTTCCATTCATGCTGATAAAAAATCTTCCCAAACTTTAAGACTTTTCCTTCCTCGAATTCTAGGTCACAGTAGTCTTTCTCATATGCCACAAACCTTCTCTTGTCATTTATGGCATCATCACAGTTGAAGAGATTTTCCAGGGTAATTAGCCCTCTAGGGAGCTTATTTCCTCTCATCTAGATGATCTAATTTTCATATGCTTTAGTTATCTTAGGTTGTAGCTGGTCTACAAACTTTCCAGAATGTTGTATGAATGCGGTAATCTTCTCGCCACTCTCAAAGACTTGCCTGTTCTGATCATTATCGGGCATGGTTGGCCTAACAATTATGTGAATGACATGTTCATTTTCTAAAAAAATAGAAGCAAACACAAGTGGAAGATGACTGTAGCTAGGACATCCACTACTGTGTTCAATTTTCTGGGATTGACCTGGATATTGAAAGCATCAAAGCTTCCATAAGATCCCACACTCTGTGGTGGTATGAGCGCATGCGGACATGCTTAGTGGCTGCCATATTCTACACTTGATTTATAACCAATTATTAATCTTCAAGAACTCGTAATTTTTTAATGCCCATTCGCTCCACAAGGCTTAAACCATGCATAATCCCTTCATATTCTGCTTTGTTATTAGAACATAAAAACTGGAAACGGAAGGACCTCAAAGTTCTCTCAGTAGTAGGGGAGATCAAACAAACTCTTGCACCAAAACCCTTCTTACACCTTCCATCAAAATGCAATATCCAGAAAGCAAAGCTTTTGTTTTTTCTATCTTTAGCTATTGTGATAGCATCTTTAGATACTCAAGGAATGGGTCAGTCCTCCTCATAGATTACATAAGTACCAAGACCAGTGGGGTGACTCGTAAAATGGTTGACATAAACATCACTATTCAAGAACATTGCCTCCAATGTTACCCCAAACTTAGGGACTTCCTCATCCTCCAGAAGCTCTTCAAAAAATGCCTCCTTGAATTCAAATTTGGTTAAGGCTTCATATACTACATGTTTGACATGTAGGGGTTTAGATACAATCTTCAATTTAGCTTTGTGCTTGTTCTTAGAATTAGGTGTGACTAGTCTAAGGACAGGTATCCACCTATTCTAGCAATAAAATCACAGGAGAGGCAAAGTCCAAAAGTAGTGGGAATATCTATTGTGAATACCTTCTACAACGCAATTATACTTGGGCAAGCATATAAGGTAAGTAGAAGCTTCTTATTGATACCTATAGTCTGGAGTCTAGCTATTTCTATCAAGATGCATAACTCCCTTGTTTAGGGATTCATATTCAAGGTTTAGAGCTTCAATAATTTGTTTAGGCATTACTGTGGTACTAGCTCCAGAATCAATTGTAGAATTATGCAACAGATTACCAGTGGCAATCAATGTTAAATAAAAGGAGTTGTCTTAGGTCACTCTACCTTGGCACTTTTCATAAAAACTTTGTGGTTAGTGAGCATAGCAGGAGCACACATTTGACTAATTTCTTGGAGAAACACTTGTAAGGCTTGAGAGGACTTCTTTCATATATTCATCGCATATTAATTTTCCCTCATTTCCAAAATACATTTCCTTTTGTGATTCAAAATTAACACGACCAAACCTTTCATGCCATTACTAATTTCTTGAAGAAACACTTGTAAGGCTTGAGAGGGATTCTTTCATATATTCATTACATATTAATTTTCACTCACTCCTAAACACCTTGCAAATTCTTTCTTTAAAAATAACTTTCATACTTTTGGCAATGATTTGAGCAATTGAGATAAGATTTTCTTTAATATTGAAACAAATAAAACATTATCAATATTTGGTTTACCCTAGGTTGGAACATGTGGAGGAGCCTTGTCAACCCCTTCAACGTGTAATTTTGATTCATCTCTCAATGTAGCATTGTCTCTTGATTGCTTTACTACATTTATGAATTTGTAAATATTACTAGTCATGTGGCAAGTAGTACCTAAATAGATAATATAAACATCATCATTTTGAATATATTTAGAGATATATGTTATAAATAGTCCAACTTCACCATCTTCAATTTTTACAACCATCATATTTCTTTGTTTGATTCGTTTCACATCCTTCTTCTTTTTAAAGCATTGCTCTTCAATATAATCATGGCAATTGCAATAATAGAAAACCCTTGATTTCCTTTGTTCATCACTATCAATAACAAAAAGTCTTTGTTGTTGAGATTTCTTGCCTTTAAAAGTCAGATGAAAATATGTGTTGAGTCAACTTCAATATCTTTATTAAACATTTCCTCATGTTGCAATAGTAGACTCTCTAGATCATTAAATTTTTAGGTTACCAATTTTCCACTCAATGTGAGAGTAGTTTTAAAATTCTCAAATGATTTTGGCAAACTATTAGGAGTTATGGAGATAAGATATTTATTAGCTATAGTCTCGCCTACATTAATAAGACATTTGAAACTAACCTTTATTTTTGTTAGATGCTTAGTTACTAATCCATCCATTTATCGACTATAAAATTGAGTTTGAAGTGTATGTTTTATCATATCATTCTTATGCTCAAATATTGTAGTGATTACATCCCAAGCTTCCTTGCGTGTAGTTGCATTCCACACGAGTTTACCAAAATCAATGCTTGACATGGCTTTTTGTCAAATTCTTCTTGTAGATGAACATCTATGGAATGACGTTTCTAGTTCCATTGAAAATAAAGGTAAGGTCAAACAAAAGAAAAAGTATTTTTCATTGATGGTGTCATTCTCCATAATTGTCAACAGCAATCAACTTAGCAAAAATGGCACTCAATAAATTGTAATCCATTTGGATTGATCTCTATGAATAAAATAAATTAATGGTTCATTTTTTCCTGTAAGGATCTACAATGATCAACTTGCTCTAATATGAATTGTTGAAAATAGAGTGCTTGAATAAATTGGCTCTAAATGTCATATAAATGGATCTAAAGATCTTTAAATAAACAATTCTCATTAAGCTTTTACGTGAGACATAAATAAAACATGTGAAATATGTTGAATGTGATACAATTTACCATTTCTTTAACATCTCTGAAGACAATCTTAGAAAGTCTAATGCTAAATGCATTGTCAAGAATATGATTGGATCTATGCTTGTGCTATCTTAGAGAAACTCAACCCTAATACTAATAGAGAGACTAAAAAGTAGGCCCTGCAGCATAGATTGTAGTTACGCATAAATCATGGCCCATGAAAGTTGAGATTGAAGGGAACCCGGCTATCATTATTGATGCTATTAGGTTGAAATCCTCCCCAAATTGGAAGATACGTAATCTACTTTTGATGACCCTCCCTTTGCTAAATCCATTGGAAGCCTCCACAATGAACCATGTGTATCATGAGATAATCATAAATGTGGAGGCAGATTTGCTTGCAAGCTTCGCTATTGACAGCATGGCGGAAGTTGTAGTTACACGATGACTGATGCTTTTGGCCTCCCTTGAAAAGACTCGATTGTTCCACAGGGAAAGGTGATCATTAATTAACATGGTGTGTGAAGTAATTTCAAATCACTAGCGAATTGCCTTGGGCTTCCTTTGCTTTGATTATATGGAGTCGATGGTATTGGAATGTGGGCCTGGATTATTCCAATTCAACTTGTGGGTGGAAACAGTCAAATGTATTTCCTTGTTAGGATCTCAGTGCTGCAGTTGAAGAGAGTATAAAACTAATAGCTTTCTGCTACTTTTTGCTGTTCTGTGGATTTTGGGTGATAGGATTCATGGCAGCAAAGCACAATTATAAACTTATGATATTCTTATCAGGATTCAACTATCCAGTTTTGCTGTTAAACTTATTGACCTATTTATATATGGAGTTTACAAATCTAAAAGTTTTAAAACTAACATATTATGACACAGAATATAATTATTAATTTCACGAAGGCATATTTACAATTATTGGCAAATAAGTTGACTCGCCACACATGTTTTCTAGTATAAATTCCATCTGTAGAGGAAGTTTTTAGATAATAATAAACTTGTTTAGGAAGAATTTATTTCAAGACACAACTTCTGAGGATAACATTTACTTCATTTGGAAGTTTCGGAAAATTGGGTATCTAATCAACCGGGTAGACATTTTTAATATAAAATTTCAGATCACATTCTGGATGCGGTGTTAGTGCCTGCATTATAGCAAAGTTATGTCAGATGCCTGCATAGTGAAGAGGACACAATGGAGAAGAGATTTTTCGTTCGTGAATGAGTTATTGGCAATCCTTCGTATGAATGCCATGTGATCATATTTCTGATATTAGTTATATAATCTATAATGGTACCTATAATTGGTTAGGTGTACAGGGAGTTGGAATTCTTTTCGAGTCTTCCCTGACATAATAAAGATCGGTTCTCACAAGGACATTGAACAGTTAGTGTCAGATGAATTGCCCACCTAATTAGGAGTAAAATAAGACTGTTCGGTGTAAGTAACCACCAACTGGTAATGCAGAGAAGTGTGCTATTCAAATGTACTCTCGAGTCAGATGATGAATTCTTATCAATAAAGTGGGTAAGTTTTAGCATCTACTGCAAGACGTTGATCACTCCTTTCTATCCCCGTGCCCACGGGCATTGACATCATTTGGCGCAACAATAAAATATTATCCCAACTAGATTTCATACATTCTGCACTAAACTTGACATTCTTACACAGAGACCCCTTTCCAAGGAGTACATAACTAATGCCTCAATCTACTAAACGGTAAAATAACAGTTAATTATATCATTCTGACATTGATGTCAGGTGACAAGGAGGTCGCTTGTGAAGAAACTTGAAGTTGGACGATCAACACTTGGAAGAAGCCGTATCAGATTGCAGGCAGCATGGACCCCTTGCCTACATGGGAATTTTATTCCCGTCCTGTGTATCTTTTAGGAGATTTTATTTCTGCAAGTTTTTACAATTTTCCATCGATGCATTTTTAGCTAATACACTCCATTTCTGATGTATTGAGTTTAGTTTTTTTCTGAAAATGTCAGATGGCACTTACATTTATGGAATCTGAATTCTTGCTTGCTGTGTTGCTCCAGACCATATGAGAACAGAAGACTGGCATTCCCTTTTCTTGACATGTTTCTACATCACTGCATTCGATTTAATCAGTTTCAAGTCTTCTCAGTCTATAAGATTTTTTTTCAGAAGTGTTTTCATTCCTACCACATTTTATCTTCATCAAATTTTATTTCAAGAAGTAGGTTTATACCACTATTAATTTGAAGGAAGATGGTGAGACCGTTTTGAAGGAATACTTTATTCCTTACCCCTAGCACTCTTGCCGGGAAGCAAGAAGTACTCCATATGCCGAAGTTACATATTCTAGAAAAGCATATTCACAAGGTACCGAATACACAAACGAATTTAACGTTATGATAAAAATAATCAAGAAAAGAAGTTGAGCGGGCATAATTGTTATTTTCTCCAAGCTGTTCGTTGAGGAAGCAAACGCCTTACTCTTGTGTAAAGATTGCATGGATAGAATGTAAACAGTATGCAGAAAGACAACAGGTTGTAGAGAAACACTTTCTCACAAAATGTGGAGCTGAAAGCTAAGAAGATCAACCGTGAATTTGCACCTGTGCATGTTTTTGGTGCATCAAATTTATGATTAATAACATTCTTCATTTCAAAAAGAAATTAATAACATTATTCTAACTTGCATTTCTGGTCTATAGAATATTGTTCCTATATCCATTTCCAATAAACATTAGAATGATTTGGGATACACACGCATGCTTCTGGACGGTTAAAATCCTATTTGCTGTAATAGACCATGAATTGCTTAAAAGTAGTTTTGTATGCATACCATAAGGATAAAAACAGAATAAATTTGCGAGGTGACAATGAACTCCATTGTTTTGATTCCGTGTTTAGAAGCCATAATTCCTACTGCAAAGAATGCTGCCTCTTGAATGTTTCTAAATAGATAGATCCTGGTTTCGACTGAGTTTTTTTCTTCGACATTTTGGATCAAACTCTATGATCCATTATCAGAAAGCTAAGTTGCCGATTCGGGTGCGGATGTGTGAAATTTTTTTTGAAGGGATGTGGATGTGTTTGGATGTGTGTATATATATATATATATATATATATATTTTAAAATATATATATTATAAGAAGTGAAACAAATTCACTTTAATAAATAAAATTCACTTCATTAAATAAATAATAATAACATGTGATATTAAAGTCACTGTGCAAGTAATAAGTCATAAATTTTTTTTAAAAAAAAAGTGATTTTAAATGAGGAAGACCAAGCTTGCCGTAAGTCTTCATAGAAGGGAAGATTTTAATAATAAATAAAGTAAAAGAGGAGCCCCACATCATTACCAAAAACAAATTGTTGTTATTAAATAAACTGGGCACTTGAACATTAGAAAAGAGTTCAATTTTTATCAGATGCTGTGTGTGCATGAAGAGGAGTGCTGGGCAGCAAGGTTAAGTTTCCTGAGGAAATTGTGGATTGAACATGGAGGTGATCTTTTCATGGCCATGCTAATACCCCTCCTTTCAGAATAGTTACCCTTGTTAATACTGATGTCTATATGCGTGTATATATGCCCGTGGAGGCATCCGTTAGTGCCCAGATGTCCTGTGGGTGCCACCCGGAAGCCACCACAGGCATCCGGATGCGAGTGGATGCCTGATGTGTCAGGCATCCACTCGCATCCAGATGCCTGTGGTGGCTTCCGGGTGGCACCCACAGGACATCCGCCCCCGGATTCGCCTCCACAGGCATCCGCTTCCGGATCCGGGCTATACCAGGGCGCATTGGTATCTCAGTCAGTAAGTAAAGAGTGAGACAAGAGGAGAAATGAATGATTCTTAGCATGCCAGGCAGGATAAAAAGAGGAGGGGGGTGAGTGGTAAGGGAACCAGGAAGACAAAAGGGAGGATGAGGACGATTCCCATACCCACTCACCCCCTCTTCTTTTCATTCCGCTCTTCTCCTCTTACTCTCTACTTCCTGATGATGGATCGCGGAATTTGATCTGACACATCAAAGAAAAAAACTTAGAAATCAAAACCAGAAGCAATGCACAACAGATAGATTACATTTAGATAACAATACACAGTAACAAATGCACCAAAATGTTGCCTAACATCTCATATTTTTATATCAAAAAAGCTAGAACAAGAAATAGAAATATTATGAGAGTGCAGAAACTTTTCTGGCGCGAATTTGGACTGCAGTCTTGTAAAGGCTACAGTGGTTTCCGCTGCTAGAAACCAACAAAATGATCTATATTTTCTAAAGATATGATTGGCAACTTTCTAACTAGATTGTCTATAGACATAAGCTTTCAGAAAAGCTATATATGACTAGTACTTTAAGGTGGTTTAAAAAAATGTGATATGTCATTTTCAACCTTTGAATTTGCTAATGTCATTCTAATTTTGTGAATTTGATAACTTTATAGTTTCATGTCAATCAGGCGTGTTTGCACCAACATCCTCCCCTGTGCCTCCACCACCCTTTTCCTCCTAGTGAGTTAAATCACATCTCACGTTATGGTATACTGAGAATATCAATCGTGCATATAAAGACTGCCAAAGATAAGAGAAAAACATGACAAATCACATACTCTTTAATTGAAGCAATTGTAAAAAATAATAACAAGTAACAATCTTTTTGATTAACATATTCTTGATCTTTAGGCATCTAATTTAATTTGTACAAAGAGTATAAGAAAACTTAAGGTAATTTGTGTTTTTCACCCTATAACATTTACAGTCATCAGCCATCAAACAGGTTCAATCTCAATTGTTTCCACCATGTTTTCGGATTTCTTTCAACTCTACATCAAATAAGGCTGGAGCAACAATTGATGAATTTCACATCACACCAAATTGGTTTAGCAATGATATTTAGTATTCCTTAATTCTGAACAACTTTTCCAATTAACTTGTAATCGGATTCTAATATTCTACCTATTATGCATTGATCTAAAATTTGAAGTGTTCACTCTTGCCCACATTAAACTTAAGGACAGTAAAATCTCTTTCAATTTCTACTCTTCAATTTAAAATTTGTTGCAATTCTTGTATAAACTTAAAGTAACATAACGTGCCAATACAGTCTCACAAAACTGTTCCAACAGAAAGTGGACAACAAAAATAAACAAGTTCAATATAATCAACTTAGCTATCAATATGATTTTATATGGGTGTTGACTTGAGTGCCTGATTTCATTATTTTGCATGAACGCTGTTATTTGACTACACGACCTTCAAGAAAATGGTTAATTAGAGAGTTAGATTCTCCTTAAAATGGTTAACAGAAATTTGTGTTTGTGCATCTATGTTAGTTTTGCCTTTCAGAATAAATTAGATTGCAAATGATTTATATCCTTGTATGAACACATTCAAGAGATATTAATGAATGTTTGCATGAGTTCAAAGGCAGAGATACGACTAATATCATGGAAAATTCAAAGTAGCCGTTAATTTTATGACTTAAGTATGAATAATACTCCTAGGTAATCGAAACTCCCATTAAAATAAAATTATAAATATCTAAATAGTCCTACTTGATTTTGCAATTTCCTTTGTCTTTGCCCCAAAACAAAAGAGGTGTTGTGTCCATACACAATAAACTCACCAATGACTTAACCTGTGCACAAGATGGTTAGATATATAAAGCAGGGTCTCCATACGTAAGAAAGGAATGTATTAAAAGTAGTTTTCTACAAAAACATTCATGATATTAATCATGCCAGTGGGTTTGCATTGACCAAATCCATAAAAGACAATTGAATAAAAACCACATCATAATCACAGAGGGAACTCGGAAAAGATTTACAATACAACAATCAATCTGTATAGAGAAAACTCCTAAATTAATTAAAATAACAAGATAAACCTAAAAGAAAGAATTGATTCAATAAGTTCAGTTGACAAAACTTACTGAAACATATCTTAAAGATGTTTGTTGTGGATATCAATCTGTATTGAGAAAACTCCTAAAATAATTAAAATAACTAGAATAAACCTGAAAAGAAAGAGTTGATTCAATAAGTTCAGTTAACAAAACTTACTAAAACATATTTTAAAGATGTTTGTTGTGGACATCGATGAGTTTATTTACAGAGGAATTCCTTAAAGTAAATGAAAACTGGTTTAGCTACAATCTCTGACCTAACTTGAAGCTTTTACCAGAGATGACAAGGGATATGCTTTCTGATACATGTACATTGTACAACTTAACGCAGTGTTTCAATACAGAATGACAAAAAACATTTGCAAAGTTTAACCTCAAATGTTCAGTCCAAGCAATTGAAGATTTAACTGGGGAGTTTCCTTCGTGGCTTCAGGGATTGAAGCAGTGATGTTTGCATCAATCCATATTCCATAATGGATTTCCAAATGTTTGGACTGAGCATTACCAGTAATGCCAGTGTTGCAAAACTTGCCGAGCACTCACGGACCAAAATACCAGGCGAGCACTAGAGGTGTGTTTGTTCTTTATCAAAATATCCTGAGCAGTCATTCAAGATCAGAAATGAAGCACTGAAATATTTTTTCTACTTGCCTCAGTATAGGCACGGTTCATTAATGATCATCAATGCCCTTTCCAACACAATCCAAATATTACTTTTCATAGGATTTATCTACAAAATAAGTGAGTGGGATCCTCAATCATAAGCTTCTACTAGCAAACATGTTTGTCTCTAAGGAACTTAGATAGAACCTTATATGTCGTATCCTATCAAGAGTCACTGGTTGCTGATCTTCATAACAAGTTTTCATCAGCACAACCCTCCTTTTCAAGTTCTGTTTGTGCAAAAGCCACTTAATTTCATCATTACACAAACGGTTGGTTAGACAGTTACATTAAGAACTTGATACAGATCAACATTTCAATCTGACCATTTTATAACATTTATCCTTAAGTCAGCCCAGGGATGCAGTAAAATGTTGCAGTGTATATAAGGATTTACTTCAAATTGCTCAATGAGCAGAATGTACCTACAGGTCTTCAGGATAATTTTCTCAAAACCGGTTTTTTAAGATCTTGACTTCTGGGCTTCTTATCATAAGGTGAACTGCCTGAGACAAGGCTTAAAAAACCAGTTTTGTTTGATTTAGAATTTTCTCCATTGTTACTAAGACCACTTATAAGAGCCCAATAGGTGGTAAAATCTGGGACGTAACCTTTTTTCTGCATATCACTCAAGATTTTAGATGCTTCTTCTGTCTTATGCTCCTTACAGTATATATCAATCAAAGCACTATAAGTAACGTTACTTGGTGTGAGGCCAGTTTCCAACATTTTATTATAAAGCTCAACTGCTTCTACTCTTCTCCCATATTTACAAAGGCCACAAATAAGTGCATTGTAGGAATCAACGCTTGCCTGTAGGTTCTTGTCCAGCATTTCTACAAGGAAATCAAGAGCTTTATCTAGTGAGTTTTCTCCACAATATGCACATATTACCAAATTATAGCTAACATCGCTAGGTGTGCCACCCATCTTCAATAGCATGTCAAAGAGATTATCTATTTTTTTGAAGCTCTTATTTAAACAATACTTTCTTATTAATATATTACAATTGACATTCTCTGGAATGAACCCCTCTTCAGACATTTCTTGCAGCACATTTTCTGCTTCTTTTATCCACCCTGCATTGCAAAGCCCTTGGATGAGGCCATCAAAAGCTTCACCTGGCACGTGACCTTGTTTCATCATTAGGATGTACAGCTTTAGAGCTTCTTGGATGAGACCAATACTACAAACACAGTTTATGAATTTGCTGCAAATGTCATTGCTTAGGCTAAAACCCTTCATCAGCATTGAATTGAAGAGTTCTGAAGCTCTAAGAGCATTTCCATCTTCCAAGTGCATTGAAATTATAATGCTGTAAGTAGTTCCATTCCAGGAAAACCCTTTCTTCAGCATTTCAACTAAAATTTTGTGTACAAGCCATGTCCTGCCTACCAGGCAGAGAGAACTGACCAAAACATTGTAACTTGTCGTACCTGGAAACCATCCTTTGCTTAGAGCCTCAAGAACCAGCATTATTGCCTCCTTTAGCCTTCCTTCATAGCAAAGCCCCTTTGTCAGTTTCTCGTATGTCAGAAGACAAGGACAGAAACCCTGACTTGACATTTCACGCAAAAGTTCCATGGCCTTGGATAAATTGTTTTCCTTGCAATGTCCCTGAATCAGAGCATCATATGTATCATCTCTAACAAACACTCCTCTAGCTCCCATTTCTTTTAATAAAAACGTTGCTTCTTGTGCCTTCCCAATATGGCAAAATTCAAAAATAAGAGTATTGTAGGCAACAATGCCAGAGGCACATCCACTTTTTAGCATTTTGTCTCTTAATCTGAAAGCATCATTCACCTTTCCCTGCCTACACAAGACAGGGACTAACAATTTGTAAGTACTGAAATAGGAAGGCAGACCCTTTAGCAGCATTAAATCTAGAAGTTCCAACGCCTCAGCCACTTGCCCTTCCATGTAAAACCCTTTAGTGAGATGATTGTAACAGGTGCCATCAGGTTCCAGATTTCTATCCAACATTTCTTTCATGAGCATGGATCCAACATGTGTGTTTCCTGTGCTGCATGCCTCAATAATAAACGTGTTGCATATAAATATATTTGAAATGCAACTCTTCTTAAGAAAATGATCTGTCAATCTCAATGCCTCGTGCACCATGCTTTCCTTGCAAAGGCTACCAATCAGTTTTCTATACACATTACATCCAGGAATCCATCCATTGTTCACTGCTAAATGTGATAATGCCAAAGCTTGAGTTACTTTTCTTTCCTCACATAAACCTATCAAAATTCTACTGTATACTTCATTATCAATGACTATCCCCCTCTCTAACATTTTCTCCAAAAATGACACTGCACTTGTAGCCATCTTTTTCTTGCAAAGGGTGGCGATAAGCACATTGTAAGTAGCCGCATCAATTTGAAAACCTCTATCAAACATTTCATCTATTAGCAAAAGTGCCTTTCTAACTTCAAGTCCAATGCAAAGGCTTTTAATTATTTCCGTATAAGCAAATAGAGAAGGCATGTGACCCCTCTGCACCATTTCACTCTTTAGTTTTATGGCTTCTCCTGTGTTGCCCTTATTGCACTGTTGATGTATGAGCATATTAAAATCAGGAAGAATGGCTCCATCAATAATTTCAGCTAGGGCCTCTTCAGACTTATCGTCCTTTCCCTCTGCGCATAAACCACCTAAAGTGTTATAGCTTACTACCTTAATTAAACCTGTCTGGTCATTCTTCTCCAACTTCACGCCAACATGCCGGAGACCAGACACATAGAAACCCTTTATTAGAATATCAATAACATCAGATGTAAGAGTCCATCCATTTTTCATCATCTCCTCCAAAAGCTTCTTAGCTTCATCCAAATTTCGCTCCTTGCAGTACCCAGCAAGGAGTATCCTATAAGTCAAGATACTCGGCACAATGTCTCTGTCCAACATATCATACAAGACTTCCTTTGCCTCTACTGACATGCCTCTCTTGCAGAGAACACGGATGATGGCATTGTAGCAAATAATATCAGGCTTAAGTCCTTGTTCAAAAAGCTGGCTCATAAAATTGAAGGCTTCCTTGAGCTTGCCTTGCCTACAATGCCAACTGATGAGAATACTAAAAGTGATAACATCAGGTACACAGCCCAATTGCCTCATCTCATGCAGATATAGGCAAGCCTTCTCCAAGCTTTCTTCCCTACACTGAGCAGAAATCAGCTTATTGAAGATAGAAACATGAGGGGTATGGCCTTGTTGACACATATATGACATAAGTTTCATAGCCTCTGCAATGCTGTTGTTATTGCTAATAAAATTACAATATTTATCAATTAGGGTATTGAAAGTGATGGGATGGGGTCTCATACCTGATTCAACCATTTTAACAAAAAGCTCTCGGGCCTCATTCATTTTCCCCTGTTTGCAATATGCCTCAATTACAACACCCAAACTATCAACGTCTGCATCGGTCCACATACGAAACTTCATATCTCTGTACACTTCGAGGGTCAATTGGGTCGGTCCCAAAAATTTCAGCAACGCATTGTAAGAGGAAACAGAAAGTACAGGCGCTGATTTCTTATAAATGACAATGGCGCCGTCCACATCACCTGCTTGAATGTATTCCTGAATGAGGAGATCATGACGGGCACCGTCCACGTCAGCGTCCAGCAAAGCCTCTGCCTGTTTGAATAAGCGTGCACGAGCTAGCATGGTGAAGAGGACACTGCATGTCTGAGGGAGATGCCCACCATATCCTTTCTGATTGGCAGCTAAATTGAAGAAGGAAGATGCCAGCTGTGCCTCCTCCTCCAATTGAAGAAGATAAGTTGTATTGCTCTGAAACAATGGAAGCAGCCTGGCCACATCCTGGCCTGTCAAATAGTTTCTTCTCCTGTATTCTCTTGCAATATGTGGAGGTACATTCGAAGATTTTAGAAGCCGTTGAAATGAGACAGTATTGATATCTGGTTTTTCTTTAAACTGTGCTAACTTTTTGGCTACAGCTTCCCCAATTCCAATCCAGGGGCTAACGATATCACGGTCATGAGTGAAAGTAGATAGCCATCTCTGCCTGAAAACATTGCAGTTCATGGCATCTCTTCAAACCCAAATTCTCCAACACAAACCCATCTAAGATTTTAAGATTTGTGTCTGATTTCCGTGAAGCCTCGAGTAAGGCCAACAAATCTTTGAAGTGGTTCTTTATCGGTGAAAACTGCGAACCCTTCATACTTCCCTTATTTTTCTAGAAGGGTTGTATTAAATAGCTGTTATAGATAATTTATCTTAAGTTTCTAAACAGTATATTGGATTTTTATTATTTTTTTGTTTTTTTATATAGAGTTTTAAGAAGTTATTTCATCTTGTAGATAGTTATGAAGAATGTGGGATAGGTGAAGAGCACCACTATCTGTACATCTTAATTTTGCACATCTATAGAATCTAAACTATATGTCAATTTTTGATGATTTTTTTGTTGTTTTTGTATGCAAATTACTTGCTTAAATTTTATGTTTTAGCTTCTAGGTATTCACAGATTTATTTATAGAAATCATTGAATGTTGAAGGGTCAAAAAGTGGCCATTTCAAAGTGTCATTTGATACCCACTCAAAGATGCACTAATCGATGTTCACTCAAAAATGCCAGTACTTGTGGTCAAATGTCCCAACACTCGTACACAAATGTCCCAATAGTGGTGCACAAATGGGCCAATTACCAACCAAAAAAGATAAAAAAATGATTAGCTATTGGTACATGTGTGATTGACTATTGGTACATGAGTGATCATTTTTTAGGCTCTTTTCATATTAGTAATTGGGGGGTTGTCATAACAAAAATGTAACAGTTATTGGACCCCCTATCAATTACTGGTGCTCTTCTTTGTTGGCAATGTCCACAAAGTTTTTAAAAGAAAGTTATTTAATGATAATATTCAATATCTACTTACAAACTTCTTAATAATAATGCATTTCAACTACTTCAAAAATTTGTACAGCATATTCCTCTAGTAACCAATACATATTCATTTATGGGTACTAATAAAGTTGCATGGCTCCTCTAATCAAATACTAAAATTTTAACTAGAGGGGGTACAAGAAGGTGATTATTGATGCATTGGAAATATTTTAGTGCTAAGTAGGAGATATTTTCCACAACAAGTCAAATTGTGATATTGCTATCAGGATTCAACTATGTAGTTTTTAAGTCAAACTCATTGACCCATGTTTCATGAGTAGTGGTTCACAAGAATCCATCTCTCATGAGAATGAATAGAACACTTAGCACTCATTGCATCTAGGTGATGCTCACAGAGGTGAAGCACTAGGACTTCCCGAGAGGTCACCCATCCCAGTACTACTTCAGCTCAAGTGCGCTTAACTACAAAATTTCCTCCATGGTTAAGCCCACTTTGCTTGCGACCTCGTTTGCAAAACCTTAACCATTCATTAGAAAGCCCCATAAGCTCATCAATTAATAAGTAGGAGATATTTTCCGCAACAAGTAAAAATTGTGATATGGAATCACAAGCAAAGAGGACTTAACCATGGAGGGAGCTTTGTAGTTAAGCATGCTTGAGCTGGAGTAGTACTAGGATGGGTGACCTCTCGGGAAGTCTCAGTACTTCACCTCTATGAGCATCACCTAGATGCAATGAGTTCTAAGTGTGATTCATTTTCATGAGAGATGTGTTCTTGTGAATCACTACGCATGGAACATAGGTCAATGAGTTCGACTTAAAAACTACACAGTTGAATCTTGATAGCAATATCAACAATGTTTTAGTGTATTTTTAATTATCATTGTTTTGACTTTTTTTACGTTAAAAATTGGAGGGTTGGGTGAGCAAGGAGTGAATGGTAATTGAAACATGGGCGATAACTGGTACACTTCCCCTAACTCCCACTTTTGTAACGATGGTATGAATTTTTTTTTAAAATTGTTGAGATGTAAATAAGGGAGAGGGATTCGTAGTGGAGCGCCTAAACTTTTTGGGTTCATCAAGATTTCTACAAGTGTCAAAAATTAAAAAATATTTTGTCACTTGTGACATGAACATTTTTTTTAGGGTTGTCCAACTCATATGCCACTTAAACAATGAAGCTAGGTGGAGTGAGGTATTTTCCAAGTTGTTTTAAAGGTTTATCAATGTTGGATCAGGAGGACCAATGGTCCCAATCTACCATTACATCGGTACATGTTAAGCATGTCATGTGGTGAGTGGGCACAATGCCACCTTTTTCTAAACTTGCTAACATTAAATAGGTGTCGCCCCCTCTTTCCTTCCCAACCCACCACATTAAGTTTATGTCCATATGCATATACTTGTATGAGATGGTGCAATATTTTCATACCATGGAGCCTTCGATGTTTCAATAACACACAATTATTGTCCATCAACTATAATGAGGATTCATAGGGTATAGTTTAGAAATTATATTAATATTTTATTTTCTTAATCCTACTTAAAATGTCAAAGTCAAAATAAAATGTTACTTTTCCAAGTTGTTAGGAGGTTAGCATATGTTAGTATATTGTTATTGTATTTGTTAGTTGGTTATTGTTTTCCATCTCATGTTGAGGTTTGAAAGATATTTCAAAACATACAAATATGGCATCTAATAATGCCTATATTAGTGTATTTTTTTTCATGTATGAGAAATTAGAATTACAAGTTTTGTAGTTTATTTTGCAAAGAATAATGTCCTTTGTTGAGTATGTTCTTTGACTTCTACATTTTCCTGTTGAATCCATATCAGTTGGTATCAAAGCTATATGCATTTGATCCTGTACAATTCATGCTCTGATTAGTTGGGCAATCTCGCTCTTTCGTTAGAGGCAAACATATTGAAAGCATAATTGGAAATATATTATTCAGTTGTTGTGTTAGTACATATCTTTAGCGTCATTCTTTCATTACATTATTTTCAATCATCTAGCCATGAGAATTGTTGCAATTTGGTGTTTACAAAAAATTTATTGTTTCTTTTGTGGTAAGATTCTTTGGTGACCATTTAAATATTGTGATGTACTACTCTTTAATTTGAAAACATCTTTAAAATGGTTTATGGATTATGAGCCTCTTCTTTAGATCTTTCCAAGACATTTAATGGTTTTGAATTCCATTGAGCTATGAGAAATTTATCATGTTTTTACAAGTGTTGTTGTAGCTTATGAATACAAAGGAAAATAGGTGGTCGTGTTTAACCTAGAAATATTGTATTTGAGTCAAAAACACAATTTTTTTTCTTTTTGGCCTGGCTTTACTTTAAAAATTAAGGAATTTAATTTCCTTATTTCATAGAAGTTTATTTTGTTGAATTCTCCCAATGTTTTTCAAAAAATATATCTTGACTATACCCATGAGAGTATTAATTCCATAATTTGTGATCCGTTGTGTATTTTTCTCCAAAAAATTGACATTTTGTGCCTAGTTGGGTTTAAAACCCCCTTGTAAATTGGTTTTGATCTATCAATCACAAATATCTTAATTTAATTATATCTATCCAAGTCTAATAGAGTTGGGCCATATTGTTTGTCCATTTTATTGTTAAGATGTGCAAAATATTTTATTCGCTCTAATGTGCAATAACATGGTTGCTAACTTGGTTGAGAGAGTTGTTGAATTTGTTGGCGTGATAACTACATTGATTGATAAATTCAATGATATTACAATTCAACAAGTTCTTGGTCTTGAAGGCCACAGACCTTCAACCAAATGTGAGGTTAAGATCTATGATGGATCTCAAGATCTTAATTTTCTATACACTTGGATTCTTGGCATGGGGCCATGGTTTTCCTACAATGAGGTCCTTTATGATGACAAGGTTCATTTTTCCAAATTGAAGTTGTCTAGTGTCGATAAGTTTTTGATCACTAAATGACAAAATTCTTAGAATATTATCAACACATGGGATCAACTTATCACAATTTTGAAGGATGCATTCTATCCTTCCAGCTATGATCAAGATTTTCATATTAGGTGGCTTTGCCTATGAGAAGGACGATCGATGTATGTGCAAGATTACATCTAACAACTCAATCAACTAAGGACTGTGAATGCAAGATCCAACTGATTCTATCATCCTATTGTTCAAGAGTGGATTACAAGAGCACTTGTTTAGGGAGTTGAAATACATTGTCTTGGAAACATTCAGTGTTATATTCAATCAAGTGTAATTGGTAGAAGACAATCTTGCTACCTGATCTCATGCATCTTAGCCTTAATTTCCTACAGGTCCTCCAAAAATTTTGAGTTCTCAACTACAACAAAATTTTCATAAAGAGAAAAAGCATTATCTTCCTCTTATTCTCATTTTTGGTAAGTGCAAAAATATGGGGGACCAAAACGATTCCACTCAGCTTTTTGGTCCCCAAAAAAGTGTATGGCATGCACCATATAAGGTGCATGCCATATGGCTTGATGTGTCAATCATTAGGTTTGGGCACGCCAAATATGGCTTGTGCCAAATGTTCAACATTGAAAACTTTCCCTTCCCTTTAAGTCTCTCTCTCTCTCTCTCCCTCCCACTTTGATCAAGTTCTTCAAAATCGAGTCAAATACAGTCTCATAGCAGGAATATATACATGAAATATAACATTTAAATATAAGCCATATTTAAATATGATTTTTTACTTTCTTATAATTTAAGTTATATTTCATGTATATATTGTTCAGATGTACTTTGAGAGTGGTTTCAAATCTCTAGGAGTTATAATTTAGATTCTAGATTTTTTAAGATCATATAAATTTTTTGACACATTCAAATTTTAATAATCAAAATAATCGACATGCTCATATTAGTACTCTCTCTCTCTCTCTCTCTCTCTCTCTCTCTCTCTCTCTCTCTCTCTCTCTCTCTCTCTCTCTCTCTCTATCTATCTATCTATCTATCTATCTCTCTCTCTCTCTCCCAAGCTCTAGAATTATCTATATCCATCTTTTCTCTTTGCCCCCTCTCTATTTGTTCTCTCAATTAGTACCTCTCACTCCTGCCCTATATCTCTCTATCCCTAGGTATCTCTCTCCCTCCATCTCTACCTCTCCCTAATTAAGTCTCTCTCTCTCTCCCCCCTATACACACACACACACACATATATCTATATATATACACACATATATCTATATATATATATATATATATATATATATATATATATATATATATATATATATATATATATGCATATATATACATACATACATGCATACATATATATATATATATATATATATATATATATATATATATATATATATAGGAGAGATAAGATGACGAGATGGTTAAGGTGTGTTGGATATTGCTAATGCATGGGTGGGGATTGAGACATGTAATATGTTTAATCACTACATTACTGAATAGGCACTCATACTGTTGTCATTTTTGTTTTGTCACTAATGTCAACATATGCTTTTATGAAGGAACTAGACTCGTAATCATGGTGTACGATTAGTGTACGGATGTTTCTAATGCTGCGAAGTTAGATGAGAGTTCAGGTGGATGTTGTGATCTTATATCTGTGATCGCATCATTAGGTATTGCATATTAAGAAAGTTACAGCTATTTTGGTAAAGACTGGTCACTGGACTGTGACAGTGAGAATTGACAGAGTTAGTGTCTGAGTTTTTGATATATCTTTCAGAGGAACAGGATTCAAGGTATGCGAACTTGAAGGATGATGGAAGAGGTACTGACAGATGTTCATTGGTCAGCGCAAGGTACAGAGTGATTGGTGATGTCATTTGTGGCATGTGCTCTCGCAATGGCTTATTTTGAAGCCGACTCAGGGAATGAAGCGTGTGTTTTGTTTGGCAAGCACAAGTCAAGGATGTCGGTCCTTAATTATTGTAATGTAATCATTGTAAACTTTTTTTAGATACCGTGTGTATCTTAGCAAGGGTTTATGTAATTGTTTGTAATTAGGAAAGCCTTATGGGCCGACCTGATCTTGGTAAAATGTAATAAGGTATAAATGAAAGGTCTTTTCTTTGGAAAAGATATGGATGGAATATATGTGATATAGAGAGGTTGTGAAAGTTGTGAGCTTGAGTCTACTACATGTAGAGCAGAGGTTTACTGGTGGACTTCATTGAAACTGATCAAGCAAAGATAGTTGCTGGCAAGCAGTTCAAAAGGTTGTGTATTTCTTCATATACACTGGTTGCGAACTAGTGAGTTCTGAAGGTGGATTTAACCTTCTTTGGGTAGTGAGCCTTTTGTTGTTCTTGACTCCTAACAAGGTCTATCCTCTAACAAGGACTATGTACTTTAATGTTTCAATAAGCTCCTAACAGGGCTATATCTTCTAACAAGGATTACTATACTCTCAGTACATCATTAGTGGGTGCTAATTCCCACCGGGGTTTTTACCTTTAACAGGGTTTTCCCATAACCAAAATATTTTGTTATTGTGTTGGCATTCATTGTGTTCATTGGATCTAATATTGTTGAGCTTAAAGTTTAAAGTTTAATATTATGTCATACAATTGATTCACCCCCCTTCTCAGTTGTATTATGAACTATTATTCCTAACAATTGGTATTAGAGCTTGTGGTCCTTAGAGAGAAAGCTTAACAGCTTGAGGTGATCTTGGAAATGGCATTCTATAGGAAGGAAATTCCTAAGTTTGATCCTGAAAAATTTGACAGTTGGAAGAACAAGATGCGAACACATTTGCTATGCATGGGCATAGACTACTAGATGATTGTGAAGAAGAAGGAATCTCTGAAAGCTGAGAATGACTTGGAAACAACTGATGAAGATGAAAAGAAGTTATTTTCATGCAACATGGTCGCAAGAGAAGCATTGATCAGTGCACTATCTGAGGGTGAGTTTACTGAAATTAAAGATCTAGATTTAGCACATGAAATTTGGAATAGACTAGAGGCACTCTATGAAGGAGACAGGTATACCAAACAAGCGAAATTGCAAAACTAGAAGACAAAGATGGAGAAGCTACAAATGAATGAAGATGAAAGCATTAGAGCCTATCTTCAAAGGGTTACAAAAGTTGTAGTTGGAATAAAAAATTGTGGAGGTACTTATGATGAAGATGAAATCATTGCAAAGATTCTCAGATCTCTAACTCCTACTTACAAATTCAAGGCAATGCCAATTCAAGAAACTATACCCCTGACTCCAAACTTTAGCAGAGAGATCTTGATTGCAAATTTAACTACCTTTGAAGCTACGAAATTAGGAGAAGCTATTCCTAAAGTTGAATATGCATTTAGGGCATCCGCACACAAGAAAATATCTACACTTCTGAGAACAAGCAAAGAAGGCCTGAAAGAAGAGCTTGGTGAGTATGTTGAGGAATGGGAGAATATAATGGAAGACGAAAATAAGATGGAAGAACTTGTTGTAATGATAGCTAGAAGAGAGAAAAGAGGTAAGGGAAAATTTGAAGGTAAATTACCTTTGAAATGTTTTTCATGCAATAAGATAGGTCATTTTGCATCTAGATGTCCTACAAGAATTCCTAAGTACAACCCTGATTATGCAAAGATTAGAAGAGACAAAGAATGTTATTATGCTAGTGAAGGAATCTTTGATGATGATGATTTAGACAATGAAGAGATTGGATTTGTTGCTATTAAAGATGAGCTAGTTCACGAGGAAAAAGCCTTAGTATCTCATGTTGACAAGAAAACTGAATGGATAATTGATAGTGGATGTTCTCATCACATGACTGGTGATAAGAAAAAGTTTGTTAAATTAGTAGATTATGATGGAGGTGTTGTAAGGTTTGGGGACAATCTCCCAAAATCCATCATAGGAGTAGGATCCATCACTCTGGATGGAAAGACTAATACAAACAATGCACTACTTGTTGAAGGACTAAAACATAACTTGTTGAGTGTTGGACAGTTAATGGATAAAACCTTTCAGTTAAGTTTTGTTAATGGTAAATGCTTTATCAGAAGCAAGGAAGGAAAACTGATTGCTATCAGTTCAAGATCTAGAGGTAATGTATTTGAACTAAACACATTTGGAGCCTCTTGTTTTTTTGCGAAGGTAGATGATAGTTGGTTATGGCATATAAGATTTTGTCATGTTAACTTTGACAACATTGTGAAGGCAAGTATGGCTAATGGAGTAAGAGATCTACCGAAGATTGTGAAACCTTCTAACACTGTATGCAGAGAATGTGTTATGGGAAAGCAAACTAAAAGTAGTCATAAAAGCAAAACATTTACATCAAAAGGAAAGTTGGATCTGTTACATACAGATCTATGTGGGCCTACAAGAACAAAGTCATACTACGGTGAAAGGTATTTCATACTCTTTGTTGATGACTTTTCTAGAATGATGTGGGTTACTTATTTGAGAGAGAAATCAGAAGCATTTGATAAATTCAAGTTGTTTAAAGCAAAGGTAGAGAATGAATTAGGATTGAAAATAAAGTGTTTAAGATCAGACAGAGGTGGAGAGTTTACACCAGATTTATTCAATTCATACTGTGAAGAGCATGGGATAAAAAGACAAACATCTGATCCTAGGACTCCACAACAAAATGGGATAGCAGAGCGAAGAAACAAAAATATACTTGATGCTACCAGGACAATGTTGATTGAAGGAAATATATCTCATGTACATTGGAGAGAGGTTGTTGGAACAACAGTGTACACATTAAACAGAATTCAAATCACAGATGGCACAAGTAAGACTCCCTATAAACTATGGTTTGATCACACTCCTACTATAAAATATTTCAAAATTTTTGGTAGCAAATGTTATATCAAGAGGGATGATGAGATAGGGAAATTTGATTCTAGAAGTGACAAAGGTATCTTCCTTGGTTACTCTGTTAAAATAAAGGCATACAAATGTTTCAATATGAGATTAAGGAAGATGGTTGAAAGCAACAATGTAAGAATAGATGAGAAATTTCAGATACAAGAAAGAATGTATGACAATAGTCAGATATCATAAGTGAAAGAAACCACTACTGTTGCCGAAGAAGAAGAACTTGTTGAGGAAGAAAGTGAAAAAGAAGCTTGTGATGATACAAGCAAGACTACTGAAACTCCTAAAACTCCAAGGTATGTAAAAAATAACCATCCTAAAAATCAAATTATTGGCAATACTAGTTAGGGAGTGCTAACTAGATCTAAAGTTAGAGAATAAATTTGTTTGATTTCTCAAGTTGAGCCAAAAAATATAGATGAAGCTTTTAAAGATGAATCTTGGATAAATGCCATGAAAGAAGAATTGGATGAGATAAAGAAAAATAATACTTGGGAATTGGTTCCAAGACCTCAAAATAAAAATGTTATAGGAACAAAATGGGTCTTTAGAAACAAGATGGATGAAGAAGGAACAATTGTAAGGAACAAAGCAAGACTAGTGTGTAAGGGATACTCATAGCAAGAAGGCATAGACTTTGAAGAAACATTTTCTCCTATTGCTAGAATAGAGGCAGTAAGATTATTTCTATCCTATGTTGCACACAAAAACTTCAAAGTGTATCAGATGGATGTTAAATCTGCATTTCTAAATGAAGATCTTGAAGAAGAAGTCTACATAGAACAACCAGATGGATTTCCTCTATGCGAAGACAAAGACATGGTGTGCAAATTGAAGAAAGCCCTGTATGGGTCGAAGCAAGCTCCTAGAGCTTGGTATGCAAGGTTGGACAAGTATCTACTTGGACTTGGATTCAAAAAAGGTAATGTGGACAACAATTTGTATTTAAGAACTACTGAAGATGGAATCCTGATAGTAGAAGTATTTGTGGATGACATTATCTTTGGAGGTAATGATGATCTATGTAAGAAGTTTTCCAAAGAAATGGAAAGTGAATTTGAGATATCCATGATAGGTGAAATGAAATTCTTCCTTGGACTACAAATAACTCAGAATGAGAATGGTATTTTCATTTCTCAAACCAAGTATCTGAAAGAATTGCTTAAGAAATTTGGTATGGAAGATTGTAAACTAGTAGGAACACCTATGGTGACTGGAAACAAGCTAACAATTGATGATGAATCAAAATGTGTTTTTCAGACTATGTATAGATCAATGGTTGGAGGACTACAATATCTGACTCACACCAGACCAGATATTGCTAATGTTGTTGGAATTGTGGCTAGATATCAAGCAGAACCCAAAGAGATTCATCTAGTTGCTGTGAAAAGAATACCGAGGTATCTTAGAGGAACCATAGACTATGGTTTATGGTATGACAGGAATGATAGATTTGAACTTCATGCTTATACGGATGATGATTGGGTAGGAAATATTGATGATAGAAAAAGTACAAGTGGTGTTGCATTTTTCCTTGGGAAAAAGTTGGTTTCTTGGCTAAGTAAGAAACAAGATTGTATAGCGCATTCTACTGCTAAATTAGAATATGTTGTTGCTGCTATAAATTGCACTCAGATTGTTTGGATGAAACAAATGTTGATAGACATTGGAATAAATTTTAATGAGCATGTGGTTATCCATTGTGATAACACCAACACAGTAAACATGTCAAAGAATCTGGTGATGCACTCTAAAACTAAACACATTTCTATCAAGTATCACTTCTTGAGAGACAAGGTGGCAAAAAAAGAAATCAAGCTAGAATATATCAGTACAAAAGAACAGATTGCAGAAATTTTTACAAAGCCACTACCGAAAGATACCTTTGAATATCTCAGAGGTATGCTAGGGGTTCATGCCCCTCCTAGTCAGAACTAAATGATGCAAAGATGCATCAGTCCAAAAGTGTTCAGAGCCTCATCATTTTCTGGACTGGATGTAGGGATCTACTCCTCAGGGTGAGTGATCATAGAATAAAGTTTATCTGTGAAGGCATTTGAATGCTTATGGCACCCTTTTCCATTGTTGTCAAAGGGGGAGTGTTGCTATGAGAAAATCTCTACTGTTTGGGGAGATTGTTCAGTTAAAGGACTTTGGATTGATATAACTTTGGGATAAGATTTTCATATATGTTGACATCAATGCAAAAGGGGGAGATTGTTGGATATTTCTAATGCATGGGTGGTGATTGAGACATGTAATATGTTTAATCACTATGCTACTGAATAGGCACTCATACTGTTGTCATTTATGCTTTGTCACTGATGTCAACATATGCTTTTATGAAGGAACCACACTGGTAATCATGGTGTACGGTTAATGTACAGATGTTTCTGATGCTGCAAAGTCAGATGAGAGTTTAGGTGGATGTTGTGATCTTATATCTGTGATCGCATCATTATGTATTGCATATTAAGAAAGTTACAGCTATTTTGGTAAAGACTGGTCACTGGACTGTGATAGTGAGAATTGATAGAGTTAATCTCTGAGTTTTTGATATATCTTTCAGAGGAACAGGATTCAAGGTATGTGAGCTTGAAGGGTGATGGAAGAGGTACTGATGGATTTTCATTGGTCAATGCAAGGTATGGAGTTATTAGTGATGTCATCTATGGTGTGTGCTCTAGCGATGGCTTATTCTGAAGCTGTCTTAGGGAATGAAGCGTGTTTTTTATTTGGCAAGCACAAATCAAGGATGTTGGTCCTTAATTGTTGTAATGTAATCATTGTAAACTTGTTTTAGATACCGTGTATATCTTTGCTTGAGTCTGTTGCATGTAGAGCGGAGGTTTACTGGTGGAATTCATTGGAACTGATCAAGCAAAGATAGTTGCTGGCAAACAGTTCAAAAGATTATGTATTTCTTCATATACACCAGTTGCGAACTAGTGAGTTCTGAAGGTGGATTTAATCTCCTTTGAGCAGTGAGCCCTCTGTTGTTCTTGAATCCTAATAGGGTTTGCCCTCTAACAAGGACTATGTACTATAATGTTTCAATAAGCTCCTAATAGGGCTATATCTTCTAACAAGGATTAATATACTCTCAGTACATCATTAGTGGGTGCTAATTCCGACTGGGGTTTTTACCTTTAACAGGGTTTCCCCGTAACCAAAATATTGTGTTATTGGGTTGGCATTCATTGTGTTCATTGGATCTAATATTGTTGAGCTTAAAGTTTAAATTTTAATATTCTATCATACAATTGATTCACCCCCCCCTCTCAGTTGTATTGTGGACTGTTATTCCTAACAAGGTGAAGGGAGGAGGCCTAGAAAGATGGAGAGAAATAGAGAGGAGTTGGACCGAGAAGTAAGAATCCTAGAGGGGGAGAGATACATGAGTGACCTAGATGGGGAAAGAGAGGGGTGAGATGTATGGAGGGGGGGAGGGGGTAGAGAGAGAGAGAGAGAGAGAATAACAAATAATGATATAATAATAGAGAGAATAAGAGAATAATAGAGAGTGGGGAAGGGTGATAGATATAGTGGAAAGGATATAGGGGAAGAAGATAAAAAGAGAGAAATAAAGGTAGGGAAATACCTAGAGAGGCAAGAGAGAGAGGTATGAGAGAGAAAAGAGAGATGGATGAAATTATAACATGGGAAATATCCTCAACCCTATGTGCCCTAAACCTTATACTATCGATCTTGTACCCTAAACCCTATACAGTTATCCTCAGCCTTAAACCCTGTATCCTACATCTTATTTTTAAAAACTTATATCCTAAACAATTTATATACCCTAAACCCTATACCTTATAAAGTAGAGGGAGAGGTAATTACCTAGAGGTGGGAGTGAGGGAATTGAAGAGAGATGGAAGAACAAAGAGAGGGTGGATTGAGAAGGGACAAAGAGAGAGATAGACATGGATGGGATGAGGGAACTAGAAGAGAGAGACAAGGGGTGTAGATGGATAGAAGGGAATAGAGAGGGAGGGAGAAACTTAGAGAAGGGAGAGAAAGGGTGGGAGAGAGAGGTGATAACCTAGAGAATAAAGATAGAAAATAAGAGAGAGTGGGAGAGGGAGATAGAATGGGAGTAAGAGGGAGGAGAGAGAGAGGGGGGAGATTTGTGAGAGAGATAAGAGTGGGAGAGATAGATAGAGGGATGTCTCAATATGGGCAATGCACCCTCAAAAGAGAAGGTGAGGTAGAGAGGGTGAGAGGGTGGAAAGGACCTAGGGATCAGAAAGAGATGTAAGAGAGATAAGAGAGGGAGAGAGATAGGTCCCAATTTTGGATAAGATTAAGAGAGTGAGATACCAAGAATGAGATAATACTAATATGAGCATGCTAATTGCTAAAATTTGACTAAGTCAAAAAATTTATATGATTGTTGGAAACCTAGAATCTACATTATAAATCATACAAATCTAAAACCACTCTCAAATATCTTGAAAATATATACATTAAATGTGACTTATACTGAAAATATTACATTCATGTTAAGAGATTGATTGGGACTTGATAATGAAAAATGCATTTTTTGCATTTATCGTGTGCCAAACACAAAAAAAATGCATTATTTTACATTTGGCATGTGCCAAATAGTTTGCATTAAGAAATATCGAACCTTTGGGTTGGATTTTCCATAGGTATCCGACCTAAAGACTTGGACGATCACTTCAAGCCTGAGATGCATTTTTCATAAAACATGCAAACATTTCTCAATTTTTTATTTGTGACCACTCCCTATCAAGTTTGCACATGTTTTAATGAAAATTAAGAAAAATGGCACAATATAGTTAATCTATAGATTACCTATCTAACCATATATTTTTGTTTTTCAAATTTTGATTATGTTAAGTTGTTCATCTCTAATTTCTTTTGTAAGTTTGCCTTTTTTTTTTTGTCAAAAACCAAAATGTGGTATTTTTTAGATAGATTTCGGCTTGTTTATCAAATTTTGAAATAAATTACATTTTTAGAAACTAGGCTCCATTCTACACACCTAGGAAAAAAATTTATTAGTTTTCAACAATTTTAGTGCGAAGGACACTCAAATTTCATGTTTTCATGATGTGTCCACTTCAAAAATTAGTAAAAAATCATATTATCATAAAACAAATTAACCAAAAAATCTGGGATAAACTACATGGTGTTAGCTAACTTCTCACAAGAGTGATTAAAAAAAATAAAAAGCAAAGTTGACATTTTAGGGGGACCACACCAAACGCTATGATATATATATATTTTTGTAAAATGGACCACTTTGTGTGGTCCCTCTTTTTGAGGCCCATAATTTCCACCATTTTCAAAACAAATTAGTATTTTAGAAACTATATATGGAGTACTACAACTCTTGTTTTTGTTTCATCTTCAAATTTTGAGTGTAACTATCTTGTTTATATCATTGAAGTACAAAGTTTGTTGATTTTACAAAAAAAGTGGTATCTTAAAACCCCTTTTGGTCCCCCATCTTTGTCCACTTACCCTTCTACTAATTTTCCTTTTGATACTAAAAAATCAAGAAAATTTTGTATTATTGTAAATAGAAGGCTCATGGAAAGTTTGAATGTTTCAAATTGAAGAAGAGTCTAATTATATAATCTTCTGATGAGAAAAAGAAGAATGTTCTCATCAAAACTTATGGTGATGATAAGAAATGTGATGATTTGAAAGGTAGACTTGATAAAGTCACCTTGATGAACCATCACTCTTTTTCAAGGGTAAATGATAATTTATTTTTCACTTGTGGTCACCTAACACATGATTTATCTATTAATTGTACCATAATTTGATAGTGACTTGCAAAAAAACTTGATTGCAAAGTCCATTGTTACTGAGCTTATTTTTCAATGGATCTGCATCATCATCCATATTCACTTGAGTAGAATAATCATGGATCGCCATCTTAGATCACACACTCATCCATTATGTCTTTTTTATTTGGTCATAATTTTTTTGATAAGGTCACATGTGATGTGACAACCATGGACTACTTTGGTTTATTACTCTAGAAAAAACCTATCAGTATGATAGGAAAGCTCCTTGTGATGCCTTTAATAACACCTATACACTGCAACAATATTACAACACATAATCAAATATTCTAATAAAATAACAAATATACAACTCAATTGCTATATGGGGGGGGGGGGATGAGATAAGGATAAGAAGTGTGACACACCCCACTTTTTTGTGGCCAAATATACCTCAAAAGGGCCACAAAATAATAGATCCTCTAAGCCAAGCCCCCAAGGTTTTGGATCCAAGTAGATTAGCACTACCAAAGTGATGTAGGAGTGCCAATGCAAACAAAGATCCAAAGACCAAGAGCTAGGAAAGAAGATACAAGTTCCTTTAAGCCTAGGGTTTGGAAATTAACTAGGAAAGAAGGAAAGATGTTAAATCTAATTAAATATGACAAATCTGAAAGGTAAATACACAGAGTAATAATGTAAATTTCAAACTCACCTTTAGAAGAAAATTCCCATTTAGATCTATATTTTTGCACTCAGAACTACTAAGAACAACAAATGGGACTAGTTCGAGACTTGAAATTATGAGATGAAAAAAACCCAAAAATCCTTCTACTCCAAGACTAGGTTGAATTTTTAGGTATATGTTGACTTGGGGTCGGCCTAGACCTAGGACTAGGATGAACTTCTGCCTAGACCTTCTCTTGTGAACTCTTTGTCTCCAGATCTACAATTGTGTCCTACTCTGAAACACTCGAAAAGTGGATCCAAAACTCCTAAAAACTTGATCTTGCAAGAAAAATGGTTTTGTTTGGTTTTTGAGGGGCTTGCCTCAGTCAAGCCTCAGTTGAACAATCAACCTTAAATATAAATATGAAAGTATGTATGTAAAAATTAAATAAAATATATGAATTCACCTTACATTTGCAGAAACCCTTGAGGAGGATTCAGATCCATATTTCACAAAGATGAAGAAGTGATCAAATGTAATTAAATCTTTTAGAAGATTATTGATGCAAAGGAAAGGGTAGTGGACCTAATACACAAGGTAAGATTCACAAATTTGACTAGAAACCCACACTTTTCCCAAAGGTGCTCAATGGCCTTAATGGACCAACTCAACCAAAACTCCTCCCAATGCAATCTAATGATAGATTTGGTATATTTGATGTATACGAGGGTATATTAAAGTTTTTAAAAGGTTTCTAAGGTTATCCCTTGTTCACAATAACAAAAAGTCTTCAAACTGGCCTAGAGGCCTAATGAGCCAACCTTGTAGCCCTACAGTGACCTTTTTGGTCTTCAAACTCCACACTTCTCCAAAACACTAGAATAATAAATTTCATATTAAAACACCCTTTTGGACATATCAAAACATATATAAAATTAATGTATTGGTCTTTCGGACCATGTATGACTGTCCTCACTATGTGACCCCAAAATGCACTAAAATTGGGTGATTTTACAAAGCATCACCTAGTTACTTATATCCCCAAGATTCCAAACTTTAAGAAGTGTCTCAATATGTTTTCAAACCTCTAAATATAAGAGGAATTTAACCCAGCACCTTGGGAACGCCAAAAAATCCAAATTAGCCCTCATAAACCCTTGATTTGAGGGTTTCTTCAATCTCAGCCTTCCACGGACTTCTTGGATTAATTGGTGGTTGATTCACCATTAAATCCACTATATAAATCTATTCCAATCATAAAAAATCTATGTCATTCAACTCAAACTCCTGCCGCTATACTTGTGCCATGAATTCCCATGGAACATTCCCTGTCACAACCTGTGATCACACTTTGCATTCAATCTTCTGTAAGTTCCAAGTTAGATTCATATGATACATGATTAATAATATTCATTACATGGATTCTAGGCCTTTGCGTCCATGGAATGGTTATTAGTTACAAGTAACCTTCAAAATAAAGAAAGAAAACTTAGAAAATCAGTCTAAGCCACTAGATTTGAAGGTACAGTCATAAAAAATGACTCTCAAATCCTCCAAAACATGTAACAATGCCTCAAAATATCCTATTTAATCCTTCTAGTTCTTATCCACGCAAGGTTACATGAGAAACATTATAAACTTCAAAGTATTAAGGGTTGTTTACAATCACAGTGACTGTTTACACCAGCATTTAACGCCTGGAATAGGTTTTATTGTGAATCTTAATGCATTCAATAGTGTAATGAATGATTTATATTTCTTAATATTCCATCCTTTAACTTGCAAACCAAAACAATGAGTATTGAAACCTTTCAACAATGCATAGAATAAGAGATTTGCAGAAAAAACTTATATTTTATTGAATCCTTGTTTTTGTCCGTACACTCCAGGCTTTGTCCCCGTACAAAGGGAGTTGTCTACAATATATGAATCAAATCTTAACTTCCCCAACCATACACAACCGGTTTGAGGGATTAGTTAAGTGATTTTAACAATAAAATACCATTTCCCTCCTAAAGTGGCTATTAGCCATTACTTTTTGAATATTTAAACTTTTAAACTTTAAAAATGCTTAAAACCTTATTAAATTGGATTTTAAGAACTCCGAAGGTTTGTCATCACCTAGGAGACTTAATATCATAACTTATACTTCTAACTACCCTAAAACATCTATTGGACACTAATGGTCCAAATTACATTTATTTAATCCTTTTAAGGATATAAATTCATTCCTAAATTCAAATGCCACTTCATGGCATCAAACCATTATAGAAGCCAACACATTATAATTTATTAGATTTACATCAATTAGGACCCAATAGTCCTTCTTGGAACACTGATCTTTATTAGGTGATTCCCAAGTCTTCATAGTCTTCTTATGTACCTTGAATGGCTTCATGAATTGTTTGTTGATCCTTGGTGCCCCTGCACCAAGTAGGATGTCTCAATAAAATTCAATAGATCCACCTCACCAAGTCAATAGATCAATGGATGTAGATGTTCTCATGTACTCAATTCAGGTATGTAAGAATGAAGAAGCCCTTCCTTGATTGCTAACTCCACTATCATCAAGGAAGGAAGCTAGAACTTGAAAGGTGGATGCAAGAACATGAAAAGGCCTCCAATGAACTCCTTCAAAGCTCCTAGAATGAAAGAGATCTCCTATGCTTGAAATCTTGAAGTGTTTCAAAAGGATCTCCTTGAATACTCCAAAAATGCTTATGAATGCTTGTAGAATGCTCTTGAATGCAATATGAAGGCTTGTATGCATGTTTGATTGAATGTAAGTGTTTGTCTATGTATCAAATGAAGAGAGAAGGTCTCTATTTAGACCCATTTCATCTATGAAATCAAAATGGGCCAACTAGAAGGTGGGAAGAAATTTAAAATTTTGAAAGGGTCCGGGATCCCAAAAGGTCAAGGTCAAAATTTTGTCTATACCTAAAGGGAAAGGCCTTCAAGAATTGCCTTAGAGTCTTGGAAAGAGGGAAAAGGGATAGAATAGAGCCCAAACTGGAACATAAGCATATGCACATCTATGGATCTATGTGAGGCATTTGAACTGAGTCCAAAGCATCCACTAAGGAGGGATAAACATGTCCTAACATGGGTGCTTCCATTTTAAGATGATACATTTAGCCCCCACTTTAGCAAGAGTATGGGCTCAACACAAACTCTTGGTTAAGTAAAGAAAAATGCATAAGATGATCCCATCATGATGAAGGAGAAAAATAATCCATCAAACTCAAGTCCTTGTTAACTCTGAAATCATAAAAAGAGAGATATCACTAACATAAATAGAAAATAAAAGAAGTGTGAGTAACTTTCCCAGTAAGAAGTGTGCATCCTACTGTGAATGATACAAATAGATAGAGCTACTACAAAAGATGGCATTGAACAGTCTAGCAAGTGTGTGTGTGTGTGTGTGTGCTAGTCAACCCATCGAGGATTCACCCTTCGGAAAATTCTTTTCCAAAAGACAAAAACCGAAAAAGGGGCAATCCAAACCTAAGGATGCATACTTCTTTAAGGGATCAAAGAGAAAAAATGACAAGGGGTCAAACTTCCAAATTGTTTGCAATCCAAGAAGAGATCAAAAGACAATATAGTCTTTAGCATCATGTAGTAATCCATAAAGGGATTCAATAAAGAAAATTTGTCTTATATAAAAGTGAGTGTGTGTAAAAAGTGAGCAGAGTGTATGCCCCCATGTTAAATCTATTGCAAGCACCTTAACGAAAGAAATGGATTTAATGGAGCATACATGCATCCACTAGATATCCTTCCACTGTGAAATACCCCCAAGAGAAGACAAATCAAGGAAAATAAGCACATAACATAAAGAGAAGCATAAAAGAGATCTACTAACTCTAGGGTCAGTATGATCATAAGATAATGTATGAAAAATTATGTCAAATGAAATGTCATCATTCCCAAAAGTAGAACTACAACACAATGGAGGAAAAATGCATAAGAATTACAAAGAAGATCCTTTTTAGGATAGCGTCACGGAGACCCAAAAATATTTAGTGCTACCATGTCACAAATCCCAAGAAAACTACACAAAGGCACATTTATGAACAATCGCACATGTACAACACAACATGTAACAACAAAATGAAGAAGAAAGATATGAATAGAAGAATGATACAACATTTGTGACTCCTTTATCACCTTGCACCAATGGAGAAACAAGGGTCATTTAAATAAATCTAAACAAACATATAGAAAACAGAACACAGGGGAATCCCAACACAACAACCAACCACACAAAGACTACCATGCTAGAGAGGCTAATCAAGCACATCACCTGCCCTCCCCCACCCATCTCAGTCTATGTCATGTAGGGAGGTTGGGAAACCCACAAGAGGAGAAACATCCAACACAGTAGGAACAATAGCTAGTTCCAAACAAGGATCATTTTGACGGTCACTGTGTTCGAGACTAAGAGTAATTGACAATTGTTTTGAAAGAATGTTAAGCATATCATGATCAATATAAATAGTTTCATATTCATCATTATCACTATCATCTAAAGCATTGTTAGCATCAATAGGATCATCAAGTGTATCTTCCTTATCAAAATTAATCACAATAGAATCCAAAATGTGAATAGAATCATCATGTCTATGCATTTAATATTATTAGGATCATTAAATTCCTCCACATGCTCAAGCATGGGCTGGTAAAAGGAAGGTAAGATGGTTTGGGAAGCATGTGCATGTGCCTTGGCTTTAGCTTTTTGTTTCTTTTGATGATCACGAGCATGTTGATTGTGTTTGGTCTTGCTAGAGATAAGTTGCAGAGTGGGATCAATCAACATTAGATCATTTTCTCCTTGTGAAGGGGGAACTGAAGAAACCAAACTAGGTTGATAGATAGGAGTAGAATTTTTCAAAATGGAATTCAAAGATTCAAACAAAGGAGGTATAGGTGGTGTAGGAAAAAAATCACGAGTAAGATCAAGCTTAGGCATACTTAACTAAATGATCTTTCTATGTTTATAGGCTTGATAGGATAAAAAAAGGTAATTAAGATGATTCAAAGGTGTTGTAGGTAAGGAAGGCCAAAATAATTCAAGGGAAGCACAATCCCTAGGCCTAGAAGGGTGATAGAGACTATGGTTAATTGTCTTAATCTCTCCATCATGAGGAAATTTGATGTTTTATGAATAGGAAAAAAAATGGTTTGCATGAAAGACAACCAAGGGAGACCAAGCTTCACTTAAAATTGATTGGAAGTAGGGATGACAACAAAACTACTATCCACCACTTTATCAAAAAGATCAATAGGAAAGGAGATGGAATCATGAGGTCGATAAAGGAATCCATTACATGTCTGAATCCAAGCATCTATCATATCATAGAAATCATGTTGTAAATGTTTATGAAAGAGATTCTCTTTAGTGATAACATTCACAATAGATGTAGGATAAACAAGAAAACCATAGGAAGTATTTCTAGAAACCCTAGCGAAAATGTAAAGCGGACTATCAAGAGCCTTAATGGTTTCAGAATGGTCAAAGGTAATAACAAGCTCTCTACTACATTAAGGTTGAGGTTTAGGTTTAGGATGAGGTTGAGATTTACATTGAGGTTGAGGTTGAGGTGGAGGTTAATGCTCCACATGATTAACAACATGGTTGTTTTCTTCTTTCAACATTTCATCATAGGCAATATGCATAGAAGATGAAGAAGTTTTGGCAATAGTGTTGGTAGAATGTGAAGGTAAATGATTGGTATAAATCTAAATATTTTGGTTAGGATGTGCTACAGATTTTGTTCCACTACTATCATCGACATAAATAGATAAAGAATTAGAAATAATCAAGTCTTGTATAGTATTCTTCAAGGAATAACACCTCTTGGTATCATGGTCAAGATGATGATGGTACTGAAAAACAACTTTGGAATCAAAGGACTTGGAAGCCATCATAGCAGGATGAATGATTTTATTAGGAGGAAGTTTAATGATATTATAATTTAACAACTTTTTCATTATAGTTTGTAAAGACTCAGAAAGAGGAGCGTACTTATGATTCAGGCAGAAAATAGAGGAAGAAGAAGTGATACCTTTGGATGCAACGACTACTTGTTCATCTACCATATTCGACGCCTTATTAATCTTGAAATAGTTGTTTGGTTTGTGATATTTATTCTAATTAGAGGCGACATCACTCTTATCAATAGGTACAACAGTCATTGGAGTGGTTCTCTCAAATTGACTCACTTGTAATTGATAGTGGTGAAGTGCTTCACAAAGTTGCGAAAAAGAGGAAAATTTAGTAAGCAAAATCTTATCTATAATGTCTTTTTGTAAATTAGAAATAAACATGTTTTGTATATTAATATCAGGCACAACATAAGAAATATCAGCATATGAATGCTTAAATCTACTAATGAAATCAATAACTTTTTCTTTCACTCCTTGTTTACAATGCATCAAATCAGTCAAAGAAACTTGCAAACCAATATTGTTTTGAAATTGTTGTATGAAGGCATTGGAAATCTTTTGGAAAGAATCAATAGAATAAGGAGGCAAGGAAAAATACCATTGTAAAGCCTTGTCATGAAAGGTCCTAGCAAACAACTTAGCCATAATCCTATGGTCATGGGCATAGTCACTACACAGGATTTGAAAGGTCTTAACATGAGTCACAGGGTCACCCTTACTATTGTAATTCTCATGGTGAGGCATATCAACTTGTTGAGGGATAGTCATGCAGATAATGTGTAAGGACAAATAACTTCCCATGTCACATATAGGTACATTAAACTTAGATTGATTCAAGGAAGCAAGTTTTTGTTGTAAGGATCAAATTTTTTGAGTAAGATTAATGATGGTGGAATCATAAGACGAAATAGGAGGCATAGACACATTAGATACACTAGGGAAAGTGTATGAAGCAATAGGGAAAGTAGAAGTAATCAGAGGAACACTTGGAACCATGGTAGGAAGACGATTGGAATAGGTATAAAGGACACTATGATAAGAAGGGTGTAAGGTAGGAATGAAAGGAGTAGAACACTCACAGGAAGAGATGAAATAGAGGCATTAGGAAGACTCACATTGATAGGATTTGAAAGTTGCACATATGTGGTCACAAGAGAAGGTGCATATGTAGGAATGCTAGACATAGGTACATAGGTAGGAAATGAAGGTTCAACACTAATAGGAGGTGGAACATATCCTAACTCCTTATCTTCTTTAGCTAAAGGCTTAACATTAGAAGTAACGAGGTGAGAGATACCACGCAAAAGGTTAACACCATTCTCATCATTATGGATAACTTTCTTGATAGCTTCAATAGTGGAAATAGTATCTAGGTTATGATTCTCTTGAATAAACCAACTTTCCATCTTTTCAAGGTCACTAGTAATCTTTTAGACTTGAACAGGAGGAAATCTTAGCTTCATCTTCATCATAGGATGAATGAAAAGAGTTGTTCTCCGTACAAGGGTTAGGATCATGAGAGATCAAGTTATCATCAAGATTCCTAGGGAAGAAGGAAGAATCGGGGTCAAAGGAACCCATGAGTCTATGACTTCTTCTAACTGGAATATGATAGGTTGTACTTAAGGTAATGAATCTCACACACAAAGGAAATAAAAGCTAAAGGGAGATCACACAAAGGGTTTTCAAACACCAAGGGGTGATCTAACCACAAAAAAATATGAACTATAGATCTAAATCCAACTATGAAATGAAATGCAAAGAAGACACAATGCATACACAAAGCACACAATGTAATCTATCTATGAAAAAAATAAGGTAAGATACCCAAAGGTAATCTTGTTATCTCTAATTGAGCATTAATGATTGTCATTAGTATCAAAGGTTATCAAAGATATCGGTCGGTTACATATATGAAGCTAGTCGGTAACTATAAGCAAAACAAGCCAGTCAGTGAAAGTGTATACATCGAGCATCAATCAGTTTACCAAGCATCAGTAGACATCGATACCAAGTGACAGTAAACACTGAGCATCAGAATGAACACCGAGTAGTTTATATAGTGTTTACCAAGGATCACAAGAAATGACATAGTAATGAGGAATGACACATTCTTCTATGCAAACGGTTACAACAAATCAAAAAATGTATTACCAAGATTGAAAAAAATTTATTATTAAGATACGATGAAGATTCTATGTAATAGTTTGATCTAGGTTATTTTTGTACATTGTAGATCTTAGGGTTTTGTCTAAGATTTGTAAACCTAATTTTGTTTAAGCGGAGTAATGTTGTATGCTATATATTTTGTATATTACATCATTTTTTATGTGAACTGATGTATGATCGAAGAAGCACTTGAAGTTCTAGCCAATCTTCAAGATTATTAGTTAACAGAGCATATCAGTATTTAGAGGTTATTAGATTAAGCAGAATCAGAGCAGGCTAACCGAGCAGTTCAGAGCAAAGATTCATCATAGTAAAGGTGATATTTTAGCAGTACTTTATTGATCTATATCAGAAAATCAAGTTGTCATTATCAAATAGTTACCTATTGCTTTCTAATCATTGTAATAGAGTTTTGGTTAAATCTCTTAACAGAGTAGACTTGACAGTCTTATTGTAAATCTCTTAATTGAGTGCACACTCAAGTAGTGTTGCTAAAATCCTATAACTAGGTAGATCTAGCTGATCTAATATTTTACTCCTAACAGGGTAAGATCACCAGAAGTGATCAAAACTTGTAGCCCTAATAGGCAAACCTTTTCTATCTGTAGTAGTGAAGAATTTGTGGGTGTCATCCCCACCGCAATATTTACCTTCTAACAAGGGTTTTTGCGTTACCAAAATACTTGTGTTATGGGACTGTTATATTGTTGATTTCATGTTATTTACTTTCACAAGTTTAATGGATGAATGATACATGTATTAGATACAAGTTATTTTGCAAGGTTACCACTGTTAGCTATTATAGATCTGAAAGGTTAATGTGTTAAATTTTTGTGGGCACTGATTCACCCCTCCCCTCTCAATACCCTATCTCTCCTAATTCCAACAATTGGTATCAGATCTCAGTTCTCTTATTGGATAGTTTAACCACTGAAGGGTAAACATCTAAGATATGGAGAGGTATAAGTTAGAAAAGACTATTGAGAATCAGAAGATTCAGATGCAGATGTTTATTAAATAGTACAAGTAAGCCAAGGAAGGACTGAAGAAATTACTGGTTGAAAGGAAGAACCTAGCTATTCTGCAAAATGAGATTGGTTACCATGAAGAAGAAATTGATGATATATTTGATCATGTTGGATCTAGTTCTGGAAGTATTTCTGATGGATCTAAAAGTATAATCTCTGATTTGTCTGAAAAGAATCAACATTTAATCGATCAAGTGAAAGCACTGCAAATCGATCAAGAATCTCAGATGGTGAGAATGGTAGAGACAATGAACAATGCTAGACAAGATGAGAAAGAAAGGAATCTGGCTATTGATGACCGAAGAAAAATGACTGAAACACTTCAAGAAAAAGAAAGTGAAATACAGAGACTCACCGATTGCCATTTTCAAGTATCTAATTAGATGATGACTGTGAATCAAGAGGTCAAGCGAGTAAATGGAGAATTGTCAAGAAATCTTGAAGAAGTTGCAAGACTCAGAGAGGAGAATGAGAAGCTGAGAAATGAAGTGAAAACTCAACAGCAACATAATGAAATGAAGAAATTGGCTGAGGATAGTTCTAAGAAGATTGATGACTTTCTGATTAATCAAAGAATATTTGGGAGAAGAGCTGGGATAGGCTATACCGGCGAAGGAGAATCATCACATCAAGCTGAACAAGTCAACAACAATCAAAATCAAAGACCTAAAGTGTTGACATGCTATCACTGTGGTAAATCGGGACATACATCTAATGTGTGTAGAAGCAAAGCACAAGGTAAACCTCCTGTCACTCCTAAATTCAATGCATATTGTTATTATTGTGGTAAGTATGGGCACCAAGCTTATGAGTGTAGAGCTAAACAGAATGATACTGCTAACAATACTACTGTGGAGAAAATATGCTATACTTGTAATAAACATGGACACATTGCACGAGAGTGTAAGGCTAAGATGAAACAAGTATGGACTCCTAAGTAGAAGACACAACACAAGCCATATCAATCGAAGAAATAAGGTAACTCCTATGTTTGGGATTATAACACATGGGCTAACTGTGTTGCATGTGGTAGATATGGACACATTGCAGCAAACTGTAACAAGAAAAGATGGGATGGACAATTAAGAAGCTGGAAAAATACTGGAATGGCATGTATGCATTGTCATAAGGTCGGTCATTTAAGAAAAGACTATAGAGATTGAGTACCAGAGTATTTGAGAGTGGAAACACTATTGCAGACATCATGAAGATAAGGAACACTATGTGGAGAAAGGCATCTAATGAAATGTTGATTCAAGCAATGTTGTTGGTGAAACCTCGTCCACTGGATTGGGTGACATCGTTACCTCCACTTAAGGTGATATAGGTATGTATGGGATTGACATTTCAAAATGATCACATTTTACAATACAATTCCTTATATAAGCTGAGCACATACCAAATCTGCATGAATGAAGATGCATTATGGTTTATATGTTTTGAACTAATAAAGTTATACAGTTGGTAAAAGTTAGACCGAGTGTTGGTTACCCATCGGTAATCACTATTCAAGGTTAACTGAATATCAGTATGAACCGAGAAAGGAAATCTTGTGTTAACCGAGCGGATAAAAGTTTATAGTTGTCACCGAGCTGACTGTTGTCATAAACTGAAAAGTAGGTCAGGCATTTATTACATAAAGCTTTGAGCGGGAATATCAAAAATTCTATAAAAACACGGATGCAAGAATTCATTTTTTACATTGCGATTTTGGAGAGCTAAGATTTCACAGAGCGAGTTCGAGCAAGAATCCTTCATGCAAATTCAAGCAGTTGCAGATCAAATCGAGCACACTCTTAGATGCATTCTGAGTAAGTTGAAACCCTACCAAGCACATTTCTCATATTTATCAGAAAACCTAGTTTGTAGAAATGGAATCTATTGTGAGTTCATCTAAGGTTGTGGATGAAGTCAATTTAATTGTGTCAGCAAGTTATAAGGAACCTCCTTATAAGTTACACCCGAAAGTTGTAAGAAAAATAGATATAGCGGGTGCTTTTTCAAGCATTCCACCTAGGGTTTTGTTTACAGAAGATATAAGATCATACATACACTGTAAAATTGGGGAAATTGGAGATTTTGATATGTATGTTGTGGTTCAGGCCCTTTGTAATGAGAAAATGGAACTGAAACTAGAGCACAAATTGGTTGAGACACTTGGTCTCACTCATGCCCTAGATTTTCCAAAGAATTTCAAGAATGAATGGATTAGGGTTGTGTTAAGCAGATATCACGAAGGTACATTTTGGTTAGAGAAACTGATCAAAGTAATTAAGAGGATGATTAGCAGGGTTACTGGTTACCCGACTGCTAACAAGGTCAAATCATTTCGAAGCACTACACGAACCAAAGTTGAGAATAACACTGGTGCAGTATGGGATGGTAGAGCATTAAAGATTTCAACAATTGTGGATCTCGAAGTGAAGTTCACAGCACATGTTATTGGTTATAAAATCTTTCAATCAAGCAAGTCAAATAGTGCACCATGTAGTGCAGTAGATATGGCTTACAAATTGATAAAGGGTCATCAGATAGACCTAGCCGAGCTACTACTGAGACATGTTGAGTATAACATGAAGAAAATAAAGGCATAGAAGTCCAATACCTATAAGTTTGGTTCACTACTTGTATGTCTATTTTTCTATCTCCAAAAATTCTTTCCCTCTGTCGGTCACACTAAATGGGTAGATGAGAGACCGATCACTGCACAAATATTTGATATTATGAAAGGTCTGGGAGATAATGTTGAGGATGTAATAAATAGTTACTTTGAAGATTTTAAAGTGAAAATGAATTTGAGAAGTAGAATTCCTGATGAATTGGTCGATAAATATGCAATGGACATTTGTTTTCTAGTAGATACCGACCATACCATGATAAAAGTAGTTGAACTGAGAATCAAATGGCTAGCACCTATGGGCTATGAAATGGATTATGATTTCGGTTTGAAATCAATACAGGCACTACTAGCATTACCAAAAGACCCCAAGGCCACTAGGTTTGGAATCTTTGAAGAAGCTAAGTCTAGAATCAAGACAGGTTTGGTCATTAATAAAATGACAAGGCTAAGAAGATGAAAAAAAAATTATCTGAGAAATTTGAGAAGGATGTAGACTCATCTGAGGAGTCACCGGTTGAACAGGAAACCAAAGGTCAGTTAATGTTGGCTGACAAGGCTTATGAAAGTGAGGAAACCAAATCTGAAGAAGAACAAGAAGCTACACCAGTTCCTCCTACTAAAGCTCCAAAGAAGAGGTAGTTACCAGTACAGATAGGTTCATGCACAAGGTCATCCACTACAGCTTCACCACCACATAAGAAGGGAGCAAAAAAGATAGTAAAACCAAAGGCAGCTACACTAACAAAAATATATGCTAAGAGAGGTCGGAAGGTTGTAGCTGAGCCACCAAAGAAAAAGGGAAGAAAATTGATAAGAGGCAAGGAAGATTTAGAGGATGAAGAGGAAGAAAACAATCAAGGAGAATTCAAGATTGTCAATAACAAGAAACGTTCAATTGATGATGTCATTGAGGACATATTGGAGAATGGAGACATCTCGGACCTAGAACTTAAAAGATTTGACAAAATGTCAAATGAAGATCAAAATAAAATAGAGGAAGTTGTCATCCAGATGATGATACATTTCAAAAGAGTTCTAATAGAGTTTAGTACACAACTCCCAGTTGCACTTGAAGAGAGAATAAACTAGAAATGGACTTATGCATTGGAAACCGAGAAGAAAATGAGAGAACAACTCCTAGCTTCGGTAGCATCAACTTTATCTATGGAGGAGATAAAAGAACTTATGGAATCATCGGTGCAAATATTTCCAATCAAAAACTGAGCTATGCAAATACTAGATGAGAACCTTGTAGATCTTGATGAATCAGGTCAAATCATCTTGACATTCGTTCTTGCTGTGAAAGAACAAACGGAGAAAATTGCTTTTCAGAATTTGTCTAAGAAGAGACACAAGTCCAAAGGAAAAGGAATTTTTATTGGAGATGATAATGCACAAAAGAAGTAGGAAGAAGATATATCAGTTACCAAGGTAATTGATACTACAGTTGTACAAGATATTCATGATAGTTCACATGATGCGTCGGATCTTGCAGAGATCCAGATCCAAGATAACAATGACAATGATGTACTCATTGAGGACATCACCAACGGTGATCCTAATGACATGGATGATGATGAGGATGTAAATATTGCACGTACAAATACTCAAGATGAAGCACAAGTGACCGAATGTGCAATCACATCTTTACTAGGTGAGCTTCCAGTTTTAGCTAAAGTTGTTGAAATTCTATCAAAGGAACAACCCGAAGGCTCTATCCCTGAGCAAGCACAAGACACAACTGGGGAACCAAGCAATGAACCTCCTACCGAGACAAACAAGCCTGAAGAGACAAAGGCCAATAAATCAAAAATAGAGAATAAGAAAGAGCCAAAAGCTATAGAGGCAACCCCACCAGACACAACTTCAGAGGCTCTAACTCGGTCCATCGACACACAGGTTACTGATGAGCAGAAAAAGGATGATAATGTGTCTACTGGACAGAATAGACCAAGGGAAACAGATGAAAAGGCTATTGTTGTTATAGAAAAAGAGCCCGAGAAGAAAAATAAAAAGAAGGGTAAAGGAAAAGGGTCGGTCACTCTAGATGAAGTGATTATAATACCAGATTGTGACCCGAGGACCCTTAGCTCTGAGGAATTGAGCAAATATGGGGAATTATGTACAAGAAAAGCAGCACAAGAGAAGTTGAAGCAAGAGACTAAACACAAAGAAATATTAACAGATGTTAGGGATATCTTACAATAGGTAGTACCTAAAGTGAACATTGATGAAGATACTCCTATCATAGATCAACTTGCTTTACTTACTGAGAAGATAAATTCCCCAGACATTGATGCTGACAAGCGAATTGAAGAAAGGGTGGAATCCAAGATTCAAAACAAACTTGTAGAAAGAATCAACCAAGAAGTGGCAATTAACAAGGTCAAACTAGCTGAGGTAATAACTGAGATCAAATCAATAACTTAGTTAATTTGTCAATTCTTACTGAAGCTATGCACTATCAGACCATTCACTGCTGAGACTAGTGAAAAGATAAAATCACTTGAAAATGAAATTACAGTCAGTGTACATGGAGCTACAATTGAGCCACAAGCTATTGCTAAGCATATAATCAGATTTCAAGAACTCAGGTAGTTGATAGCAGATCTTAAGAAACAAGAAGAGTAGATCACCGATCAGGTTACTGAGTTGCAGAAAAAACTCCTTCCATACTGGAAAATTTTTGAGAAACATATTGTCAAAGTGGAGAAACTTTTTGCAACACCATATATTTCGGTGTTGGAGAACATCTTTGACATGCATGAACAAGTCAGTCTTGAGCACATTGCTCTCACCAACTTGAAAGAGGAATAGGAAAACCTCTTGGACTCACTGAAGAAAACCCATCAGCACATTTTTGACAAGCTGTAAGTATACCATTTTTGTATTTGGCATTAATATCAAAAAGGGGGAAATCAATGTATATGCCAAATATGTAACTTTTTGCCTAAGTATACTACATATTACCGGAGCATGCACCGAGGGGGAGTATTTAGAAAAAATAAATTGATATGTATATGGTGGATTTTTGAGACATAAGGTCTATATACATTCAAGTTTTGATACTAATTCCAAAGGGGGAGATTGTTATCTCTAATTGAGCATTAATGATTTCCATTAGTATCAAAGGTTATCAAAGATATCGGTCGATTACATATATGAAGCTAGTTGGTAACTATAAGCAAAATAGGCTAGTCGGTTAAAGTGTATACACCGAGCATTAGTCAGTTTACCGAGCATCAACAGACGCCGATACCGAGTGATAGTAAACATCGAGTGTCAGAATGAACACCGAGTAGTTTATACAGTGTTTACCAAGGATCACAGGAAACAACATAATAATTAGGAATGGCACATTCTTCTATGCAAATGGTTACAATAGATCAAAAAATGTATTACCAAGATCGAGAACAATTTATTGTTAAGATATGATGAAGATTCTATGTAATAGTTTGATCTAGGTTATTTTTGTACACCGTAGATCTTAGGGTTTTGTCTAAGATTTGTAAACCTAATTTTGTTTAAGCGGAATAATGTTGTATGCTATATATTTTGTATATTACATCATTTTTTATGTGAACTGATGTATGAGTGAAGAAGCACTTGAAGTTCTAGCCAATCTTCAAGATTATCAGTTAACAAAGCATATCAGTATTCAGAGGTTATCAGATTAAGCAAAATCAAAGCAGGCTAACCGAGCAGTTCAAAGCAGAGATTCATCATAGTAAAGGTGATATTTTAGTAGTACTTTATTGATCTGTATCAGACAATCAATTTTTCATTAGCAAATAGTTACCTATTGCTTTCTAATCATTGTAATAGAGTTTTGGTTAAATCTCTTAACAGAGTAGACTTGACAGTCTTATTGTAAATCCCTTAACCGAGTGCACACTCAAGTAGTGTTGCTAAAATCCTATAACTAGGTAGATCTAATTGATCTAATATGTTACTCCTAATAGGGTAAGATCACCAGAAGTGATCAAAACTTGTAGCCCTAATAGGCAAACCTTTTTTATCTGCAGTAGTGAAGAATTTGTGAGTGTCATCCCCACCACAGTTTTTACCTTCTAACAAGGGTTTCTGCATTACCAAAATACTTGTGTTATGGGACTGTTATATTTTTTATTTCATGTTATTTAATTTCACAAGTTTAATGGATGAATGATACATGTATTAGATACAAGTTATTTTGCAAGGTTACCACTATTAGCTGTTGTAGATCTGAAAGGTTAATGTGTTAAAGTTTTGTGGGCACTGATTCACCCCTCCCCTCTCAATACCCTATCTCTCCTAATTCCAAAAAATCTAACATGTAATCATTAGATACAAAGCATGAAAGTGTTGGGTTCACCAAAATCTATAGGGAGAAAAATGAGATGAGGATAAGAAGTGTAACACACCCCACTTTTCCCTGGACAACTATACCTCAAAAGGGCCATAAAGGAATAGATCCTCTAAGCCCAAGGTTTTGGATCCAAGTATATTAGCACTACCAAAGTGATGTAGGAGTGCCAATGAAAATAAATATCGAAAGATCCAAGAGCTAGGAAATAATATACAAGTTCCTTTAAGCCTAGCGTTTGGAAATTAACTAGGAAAGAAGGAAAGATGCTAAATCTAATTAAATATGACATATCTAAAAGGTAAATACACAAAGTAAATAATGTAAATTAAAAAATCACCTTTAGAAGAAAATCCCCATTTAGATCTATATTTCTACACTCAAAACTGCTCATAATAGCGAATGAGACTAGATCCAAACTTGAAACTGGGAGACGAACAAAACCCATAAATCCTTTTGCTCCAAGACTAGGTCATTTTTTTAGGTCTATGCTAACTTGGGGTCAGCCTAAACCTAGGACTAGGCTAAAATTTGGCCTAGAACTTCTCATATAAACTCTTTATCTCTAGATATGTGACTATGTCATGTTCTAGAATACTTAAAAAGCGGATTTGAAACTCCTAAAAACCCAATCCTGCAAAAAAAATATTTTTGTTTGGTTTTTGAGGGGCTTGCCTTGATCGAGCCCTGGTTGAGGAATAAACCTTAAATGTAAATATGAAAGTATGTATGTAAAAATTAAATCAAATGTATGAATTTACCTTAATGTTGTAGAAATCCTTGAGAATAATTCAGATCCATATTCCACAAGGATGAAGAAGTGCTCCAATTTAATTGAATCTGGTAGAAGAGTAGGATGTCTCAATCAAATGCAATAGATCCACCTCACCAAGTCAATAGATCAATGGATGTAGATGTGCTCATGTAATCAAATTGGGTATGTAAGAATGAAGAATGAAGAAGCCCTTCCTTGAATGCCAACTCCATTATCATCAAGGAATGAAGCTAGATCTTGAAAGGTGGATGCAAGAACATGAAAGATGGATGAAAAGGCCTCCAATGAACTCCTTGAAATCTCCTTGAAATCTCCTAGAATGCAAGAGATCTTCTATGCTTGAAATCTTGAAGTGTTGCAAAAGGATATCCTTGAATGCCCCAAAAATACTTGTGAATGCTTGTAGAATGATCTTGAATGCAATATGAAGGATTCTATGCATGTGTGATTCAATTTAGGTGCTTGTCTTTGTATAAAATAAAGAGGGAAGGCCTCTATTTATACCCATTTCATCTTTGAAATTGAAAAGGGCTGACCAAAAGGCGGGAATAAATTTGAAACTTTGAAAGGGCTCGGGATCCTAAAGAGGGTGACCCAGAAGGTAAGGACCAAATTTCAGAAAATACCTAAGGGTTAAGGCTGAAATTCAGCCTAGACCTAAAGGTTAGGGCCAAAATCCAGCCTAGACCTAAAGGGCAAGGTCGTCCAGAATTGTCTTAGGGTCTTAGAAAGCAAAAAAAGGAAGTGGGGAAAGGGATAGAATAGGGCCCGAACTGGCACACAAGCATATGCACATCAATGGATCTATATGAGGCATTAGAATTGAGTCCAAAGAATCCACTAAGGAGGGATAAACATGTCCAAACATGGGTTATTCCATTTTAAGATGATATAGTTGCAAATAGACATGAAAATGTATCAATCACTCATAGGAGCTTGCTCTAATTTTCATAAGGTTATTATTTCATAATTATAAAGAAAAATTCATTTTGTCTACACCACATGCCACTCTTGAAAATAATTTACAAACATTCACATTAATTTAGGATCCAAAGACACTTCACCTAGAACAAGCATTCATTCACACTACTGACATTGTTCATGTTGCAATTCTACCTATTGTTGAATTATATTGGCAATAAATTCTCCACACTAATGAAATTAAAAGTCAATTTCACAATTTTTTGTTCACATGTTTCATTAAATTGAGTATATCCCCTTGTGCTTCACTAATTTTTTATGCTCAAGAAGCTTGAAATTTTGCATCTTTGTATTGATTTTTAGGTATTAAATGAGATCACCATAAAAAAATGATATTCACTTCCATAGAATGATGACATTTTGGATCAACTTCAAGGAAATCAATTATTTTCTAAAAATTGATTTAAAATTGGGTATCATCAAGTTAGAATTTAGGTAAAGGACACATGGAAGACAACTTTCAAAGCTAAAATGGGTCTTTTTTTGTGTCTTGCAATGCCCTTTGGTCTCACCAATGGGTATGTGCACCAAGATGGGGGACCAGAAAAGGGTCTTAAGATGCCATTTATTTTCTAAAATTAGCAAACTTTAAACTTCAATGAGAAAATCAAGATAACTATACTCAAAATTTGAAGATACAACAAGAATGAAAGTTGAAGTGCTCAAAATATACTTTCTAAATTACTTATTTGTTTTAAAAATGATGAATATTAAGGCTCTCAAAAAGGGGTGATGGGGAGATTGGGGTAGACTAGCTTAGTCTATGCTCCCTAATCCTTTTCATGGATCCCTAGTGTGCTCTACCCACACTCTATGGTCTCTAGGATACCTCTTGACAATAGGATCCCTGACCTAACCCAATCTAACCACCAATGTTGAACACTCCTCCTTAGCTTTGTTCCACACTCTCTAGCTTCATACCCTTACATAGGCTAAATTCTAATAAGGGTCTCTTGGCTTCAACACCTTCTCAGACTCTGAAAAGGGTGGAGATGTCTCCCAAGGTGTTTTTGCAACCTTCTAAGTGACTCCAAGGGCTTGGGTAAGCTTTCTTGTTACCTGATCTCATCATTGCTTCCCAAAATAGTGCTACAAGGAAAGAGCCCCAATTAGGCCTCCTCTCTGGGTTTATAGGACTTTTGACCTATTATCTTTACCAAATCATGGCTAATCTTCCACCAAGACTTCCATTAATTTTACCATCCCTCAAGGATTTTCAAGGTTTTAGGTCTTCAAATGTTCGTACAGTGCCCTAACCAGGAATGAGGGTTTTTAGGCCTTTTTAAGCTTGACAGACTCACAGAGCTAAATTGTTTGTATAAACACCTTCATCGGATTGGTGGAAACCCCTCCTTCACACCAATGAACCTTCCCTTATCCTTCTTGAACTCCTCCAAAGTATTTAATCTGAAGTCTTCACCCTTGCCTTCTAGAGCCTTCACAACGCTGACCTTACCTAGCCGGGCACAGTCCAGGCTCGCCTAGGGATTGGTCATAAAAATGCTTGCACTCTCTTCCTAGGGCCCTACTTCACAATATATACAGAAGAGGGTCTGTAATTCCATATCCCATGGTTCCATGGTGTTTCCACGGTGGGGATAGGAGTTACAGGCTCATATTTACATGCCTCTCCAAATTGGACAAAGAGTAGATAACTTCAAACTAAAAACAAATACACACACAAAGCTTATAGAAAACTATTCTAAACACACCAAAATGAGAAGATATACACAAATGAAGCTTTACAGTGCCAAAAATCTTAAGTGCAATTCATTAGCTTTCCATATTCATGCCATTTGTATTGACTAGCACACTAAAATATAGTCACAGTCTCATTAAGCTTTCTTAGAGCCGTACACACTGACCTCTAACCCTTAGATTAGGGTTTTTCACATCATATATGGTCTTCACCTCAGGGTATGAGCTTAACTAGGGATCTTAGCCACTTGGTTAAGGTTCTAACCCATATTAGAAACAGTTGCTAAGCAACTTTGAAAAGTTGCTTTGCAACTTTTGGAGCAACTTTTGTTGCTTGAGCAATTTTTTCTCTTTTCCCATCCTTAGACCACACATAGGCCTAAATCAGAACACACATGTGCTAATTCACTAAATACCCCTATTTAAGACTTTCATCCAACCTAAGGCCAAGTGACATCAGGATGACATCATCTACTGAGTCCCTGAATAACTACAAATCAAAACATGACTGTGACCTTAGGATCCTAATTAGACCCTACACACACACACTAAGCTCATGGCTCTTATTATACTTACAAGGCTTCATGCAAAAGCTCTTCACAACAAAATTTAAAATGGTGGGAGCCCTTAGAAGGGTTCTCCTGCACCAAGGGGGAACACACAAAGTGGTCTTTTTTTCTCAAGAAAACAATAACATATCATCTAGTATGCTCTCCCTAAAATGTCAATTTTTTTTAGAATTTTTAAAACAATTTTTTTGAGAAGTTAGCGAACACCATGTAGTTTATCCCAATTTTTTTGGCTAATTTTTCAATGAATAATGATTTTTTTACTAATTTTCAAAGTGGACAAATCTTGAAAATCCTAAATTTGAGAATGCTTTCCCCTAAATATTTTGAGAACTAATCAAAAATCAAATTTTTTTTCCAAGTGTATACAATGGAGTCTAGCTTCTAAAAATGTAATTTTCTTTAAAATTCAATGAACAAGCAACAATCTATGCTTGAATTACCACATGCTCATTTTTGACAAAACAATGGACATATTAACAAAAGAAACTAGAGATGAAAAGCTTAACATTATCAAAATCTAAAAAAACTTATATGGTTAGACAACTAACAAAGAGCTTAACAACATCATGGTATTTTTTATTGGTATTGAAACATGTGCAAACTTGAGGAAGAGATCAAATAAAGAATTTAAATTTTTTTCATCTTTTTTCTGAAAAAACATGTCTCATGCCTATAATTCTCATCTAAGTCTTTGGGTTTGATGCTCGAGACAAATCCAAGCCTTGGGCTTGGTATTTCCCTAGGTAATCAAATTTGGTACATGTCAAATATGGCACCACCAATCATAAAAATGCACATCATGTTAGGATCAAGCAACACTAAGAGGGGGGTGAGTCAGTGCTACAAAATGTTTATCCTTTCTTAACCAATTAAAACTTAACCATGCACTAGCTGAAATAATGAAAACATATACATAAATTAAATAACACGTAATACCATGATTTATTTTGAGGAAACCATGACCAGGGGAAAACCCTGCCAGGGATGATACCTGATGGGCGAAGAATTGGTCTGTGTTTTATATTGTTTTTATGCTCTATTCTAAGACATTTCCAAAACACTTGTTGGGACTTTTAAGTAGTTGAACTTGTGTACATACTATAAGTACAATCAAATCCACAAAATGCTAAATATTATATATATATATATATATATATATATATATATATATATATATATATATATATATATATATATATATATATATATATATATATATATATATATATATATATGTTGCAGTATTTCATATAATTATTTTAATGTATGTCCTAACATTTGGATTAAGTTGACTACTTGAATACTTGAATATCCATGCCTGTGTTACTAACCTGCCAGGGAAAAAGGAACGACTGAAGAGTCGATCGACAGAATTGATGAAGAAGGGATGAAGTTTCAGCCACAATGAGGAGAGCCATTATGACACTGCGGAACATGCCTGGGGAATTGAAGGAATGATCATTTCAGGGAATATATCAGGGAATATAGGAGCACGACTATGCTATATTTCCTTTACGGTCAATATTATGTTGAAGCATTTATTTAGTCTTTATGATCTTTTGTTGTGGACTGTCACAATCTCCTTTCTTTATGGATGAATCAGTTAGACCTTATCTTTATGTTAAAATAAATGTCAATCCTCTATATAAATGGGTATGATTGTTAGATATCAAGTTAGATAGATAATTCTATTACTGTTATAATCGGAAGCAAGTTACTCTTTAGTTCCATGCACTATTTTATGATGATGTAATCAGTTTTTCTGAAAATACAATGAAGGAGTGATTTCGAGTTATACTTTGTGTTCATAGCTAGTAGAAGCCGACTAAGGGGTCCCACTTGGGAGGTGGATTAGAGTAGAATAGAGTAAGTAGTTTAAGCATTTTTACTATTTAAAGTATAATTCAATGTTTTCTCCTGTAGCATTATAGCTTGTGTATGTTCCTACAGTACTTGCAGAGATAGTCATAGTAAATGCTTTGGGTTGGTAGAATAGGTTAAAGTTGTGTTATTTTATGATCGATTGCAACTGTAATGGCATTGTAATATTGTCTATGTTTTCCAAATGCATCGATCTCTTTGTACTTATACAAGACAATGATAAGAAGAGACATGTCTTTTAAAGGGACATGTCTATTCATTAATCTTTATTAATTATTTAAATATATATGTATATTAATATATAAATAATATCAATTATATGTATATATAAATATGATAATAATCCACTTATATAAATTATATGGATATATATATAGTAATTATAATACATATTATTATTATTACATATATATCGATGTGTACTTGATAATTCAATAACAATGATTTTATCTGAACGAAGCTACATTCCTTAACACTCCCTCTTAGTAAGAGAAGATAAAATTAGTATATGTTTTACTTTAACTCAATATATCATTAATTCTGATCTGATTCAACATCACATGATGTCTATCACAATATGAGAAAATGGTGATTTGTTTCAACATCGTAGGATGTATATCACCTTCAGTAACCATGATTTCAACCTCACATGTTGCCTATCACTTTTAATAATCGTGATCTGTTTCAACATCCTCATGATGACTATCACAGTATGAAATTAATCCACCACGCAAGAATTCTTTATCATGATCTATTTCAGCCATCTCATGGTCTATCATGATCAATAATTGTGATCTGTTTCAGATTCACATGATGACTATCATAATATAAGTATCGATGATCTGTTTCAACGTCACACGATGACTATCACCTTCAATAGTTGCGATCTATTTTAGCGTCACATGACGACTATCACCTTCAGTACTGTGATCTATTTCAGCATCACATGATGACTATCACAACATGAGATCATGGTCATTTTAAGGAACTCAATCCACCATGTAATAATTCATTTATCATGATCTGTTTCAGCCATCACATGAGATCTATCATGATAAAAGATAGTTATTGTAAGATCGTCACCTTTCAATAACATCAAAGAATACAAGTGATGATCATTGGAATTCATCACCTCCAGATGATATACACAGGGCCCATATAGCATTTAATAATTCTATTAGTATAATAAACAATTATATCAAGTTTACCTCAAAGGTTTCTCACATTCATTAGTGAACTCCCTCTCAATCACAAAATGACCGATATTATCAAAAATTGACTAAACCATATCATTTATCTTCTCCCTCTAAAGCTCAAGTTCATCAACCTCTTGACCTCTTTTAAATTCTCAGACTCCCTCTGAATGAAAATGTCTTTATGCAGCCATTTATATCTTGAAAGACACCTTGATTAAGCATTTTAAATAGAACCATACATGTCCTGGGATCCAGCACCTGTTCAATAGTAGCCCTATCTGCTCTCTCATTGTTTCGAATGTGACCCACTGAAAGCTTGAGAACACTTTCACGAATGATGTTATATTCACTGAGACTGCATATAGTTACGGGTCTTCGTGAACCAAGTTTAAAATACAACAATCTCCATTTGTACTCCAAATCTTCATATCATAGCTTTCATTCTCTTCTCTGATCATTACATGTTCCTATGGGTCTTTCATAGGTTGATTCTGAATCCACAATCATGCGCTCTATTGCCATAAACATGTATAAGTTATGTTTGCCACCTTTTGCATAATCGATTATTCATTATCGATTATAGCAATACATCTCTCAACGCAACTCCATCACCAATCTATTACTGTTCAAGATTCAAAACTGATACGAGAAGGTGTATGGTTTCTTGATACTGTTTCATATCTTAACTCCATTCTATAAACCAAACCCACCATTATTTCTATCTTTTTTGAAAGGTGATATACATGTGCAAGAATAGTTCGATCACAATCCTGATAGCATGTTGTATGGTTCGAAACCAATATGAGCTTTGTGACGGTTCTTCTCAGTAACCGTAGACCCATAGTTTATAATTCAAAACCAAATAATATTTGGGGTAATGGTTCTTGAAACTGAATTACTATCAATAGACTCACACATTTACAATTAAGTATGTGCTCAATACAACAACCAATACACCGATTCAAAAACACTAGAAATTCTTCAATCTCACCATCGATGGTTGTCCAATACCCTCAAAGCCAAACAATGATAGTGCACGGTTTTTAGAAACAGCTTTGATACATATTCAAGAGTTAACGTTTAGCATTTTGCTTCATTTATATTCTTGACTGCTAATCTATGTCATTTGCAGTCCTCTGATCCCTAATCAGTACGAAATTATATAATTGAATATATATTTCTCTGTTAATTTCTTCATTGCCTGCCAATGGCTATTATTTCCATGGACGTGGATTCTTCCATACCTTTGCAAACTTGGCTCTGATACCATGTTATTTTATGATTGATTGCAACTGTAATGGCATTGTAATATTGTCTATGTTTTCCAAATGCATCGATCTCTTTGTACTTATACAAGACAATGATAAGAAGAGACATGTCTTTTAAAGGGACATGTCTATTCATTAATCTTTATTAATTATTTAAATATATATGTATATTAATATATAAATAATATCAAATATATGTATATATAAATATGATAATAATCCACTTATAGAAATTATATGGATATATATATAGTAATTATAATACATATTATTATTATTACATATATATCGATGTGTACTTGATAATTCAATAATAATGATTTTATCTAAACAAAGCTACATTCCTTAACAAGTTGAACTTATGGTTGTCAGCATCAATTTCATTTAAGTAGATGTGTGTTTTACTTTCCTGTAGCAATAGTGTAGTTCCTTTCATGTATTTTCCTTCCTACAGCTTAAGTAAAATGACTTTATGAGAGACTTAGTGTACAAATCATGATGTCCCATTTCAAGTATACATCCCTAGGTTGACAATTTAAATGCACTTCATGATAGGGAAAATAATACTTAGTTTGAATACACTATTCCTAGGAGAAGTTTTGGCATGATTATTATTACCTATTATGGGGTTGTTCATTTTTTGTGTCGTTGTCAGGGATAGTGTCAATATGAGAACCTTATTGAGTCATTTTAGATAGTTCCCTATTTTCTAGATAGTATTTTTTAGTTTTGAACTTTCTTCACAAGTTCATCCAATTACTTGCATGCATCAAAGGGGAAGAAGACAAGATGTCTATGGCAGATTCCTTCTAAGAGAACCTATTAATCTGAACAAAGAATATGGAGAAGTTGAATCACATTTTATTGATGCGATCCCATAATTTCCTTCAGCAAATTCATCTATAGAAGAGCCATTTGATCCATCTGACCTTCAGCCTTTTGCTGAAATTTTGGCTAGTTTTCTTGATAATTCCACCCCAAGTGCACTCGTTGCTAATAATCCTCTAGATATTATCATTTCCAAACCACAACTTCACTCCCAATTACCTACAGTAATGGTGCAACCTACCTTTTTATTTCCTCTTCCTAGCCTTATCAATAATGCTAATCTCAAAAATATACCCATTACTGCACTTCCAAAGTTCTATGGCCTAATAGCTGAGGACCCTAACACCTTTTTATTTGAGTTTGACATTCTTTGTCAAATCTTTGACTACAACACTAATAGTCACAAACTCAAGTTGTTTCAACAACATTAAAGGAGTCAGCCCTAAGATGGTTTATGGGATTAGGGGCTAATGCAACAACTGATTGGAATGAGATGCAGACCCTATTTTTGTAAAAGTATAAACAATATTGTAAAGGGGGTGACTTGAGAGGAGACAATATTTTTTGAATGTCACAAAAAGAAGATGAAACTCTAGAAGATTACATTTCACGCTTCTTGTATAATCTGCAGAAGAATCCTCAACATGCATTGCATGAGGATTTGTAAAAACTCATTTTCTTGAGGGGAGTAAATGACAAATGTCTTGAAGCACTAGACCTTATGGCTAGAGGAGATATATCTCAATCTTCTTGGGATGATCTCAAGAAAATTTTCCTTAACTATTCAAGATCAGTTGTAAAGAAGGGAAGAGGATTTTGATCCACACTTGCTAAAGGAAATAGCTCGGGTATATCTAAGATGGAAATCTCAAACATGTTGTCATATTTCAAACAAGACATTATCAATGATGTTTCCACACACCTGGATATAATGGAGGCCAAGAAGAAGCACGAAGATGTCGAGGAAAAGCTAGATGATACTGCCCTCACTATCGATAGCAAAATAAGGATTATCAGTGCAAGTTGGTGGTGAATTTGGAGACCCAATACATTCCTACTGAGTTCAAGAAAATAGAAGGAGAGGATGAGAAAGTATTCTTTGTTGCTCAACATTGGCCATGGGCCCCAAGACAAGGTATGCCTCAAGACCGTTTGCAATATTTTAATCCTTATAATAGCCAATGGAAGAACCATAATTCTTAATATCCTTCTCAGTACTCCCAACTTGTTTGGAATAATGCCTGGCCTAACACTCAACAAAACCAGTGGTTTAACTCCTAGCAAACCCAATGACCACAACATTGGAGACCCAATACATTCCTACTGAGTTCAAGAAAATAGAAGGAGAGGACGAGAAAGTATTCTTTGTTGCTCAACATTGGCCATGGGCCCCAAGACAAGGTATGCCTCAAGACCCTTTGCAATATTTTAATCCTTATAATAGCCAATGGAAGAACCATAATTCTTAATATCCTTCTCAATACTCCCAACTTGTTTGGAATAATGCTTGGCCTAATACTCAACAAAACCAGTGGTTTAACTCCTAGCAAACCCAATGACCACAACCTCAAAATCAATGGTAGCCACCACAGGGGAATTGGAAACCATATAACCAGTGGAAACAACCCCAACAATGGCCTACTCAAAATCCTAGCTATTAGTCATTACCACCTCTAGTGCCTCAACCAACACTTATGCCACCTCCTACAGCCACAAGTCATCCTCCATGACCAACACAATTACCTACTTAGCCACATCCCAATCCTAACAAAAAGCAACAACAACAACTAGTGTATTCTACTGAAGCTCAAAAGTACCCTACCTATGCATTGGAAATAATTGATACTCACTTGAGATCTAGTACTACTCTACATGCACCAGAACCTCTTGTTATAATGGAAGTTCTAGACATTCTTGCAACATCAACACCACTACTAGAAACTATTTTTCCCAATATAGTCCTACCATCTAATATGTCAAGTCAAACTAATTCTCAAACCTTAGTTAATCCTCCTTTTCCTCAAAGGCTTAGGATGGACAAACCTATACCCTAGGAAGAAACACCATTTGATATCCTTGACCAATTGAAAAACATGCATATCCACATTCCACTATTTCAAGCTATTTAAGATTTTCCTCTCTATGGAAAAGCCATTAAAGAAGTTTGTCTCAAGAAACTTGGAATGTTGGGAAAGATAGTCATTCCAAAGTACTCTAATCCTGGAAGCCCAGTTGTTGATATAATAATAAATAGCCAGTTGGTAAAGAATGCGTTGATAGATTTGGGTGTCGCTATTAATGTTATGACCAAGGATACTAAGCATAGGTTGATTATAGAGGGATTAAGGACCATTCCAATAGTCTTACAACTTGTAGACAATTCCACGGTCACCCCAGATGGAATAATAGAAGATATAATAGTTACATTGGATTCTTGGGAATATCCCTCTGACTTCATGATATTATCACCCAAGGTAACTCTTGTTGGTTGTCTATTAATCATTGGATGACCATGGTTAGCCATAGTTGATGCCAATATCAGTTGCAGATTAGGTAACATGACAATCTCATATGACTAAACAATTAAGAAGTTAGCATTATATCCTCCATCTCAACCACAACCCGATTTAAGTACTCCCATTTGGCCAGATTTAGGAGATGAGAAAGAAGAGATAAACTTTTTTGCTTAGCTAATGATGTTACATAAGAAATATTTTCTAAAACTACAAGAAGATGATGATGTGATTCAGACCATCCTTACTAATAATTGTGTCACAAAAAAAGATATCTCTAAAAGCTCTATTCTGCAGTTGACTACCTATAAAAACTGTGTCCTACCAATGGAACCTAAACTCATCCATCAATTACTACCCTGTGAGATATCTACAAGGCCTATATCTGAAGTATCATTGCTTGAACTGATAACTAGTGTGGAGCTCTCACATGGCCACATTCTTCATGTTAACAATAAACTGTCACCACAACAATTAACATTGTTAACCCAACTCCTCTATAAACATGAAAAAACTTTTTCTTAGGACTATAGAGATATCAAATGATTGAGCCCAAAACTCTGTACACACAAGATTTACATCAATGAAGGCATTCTACCACTCTACCAACCTCAGAGAAGAATAAACCCAACCCTAAGAGAAATTGTACATACTGAGCTACAAAAACTATTGAATATTGGTTTCATTTATCCAATCTCATATAGTAAATAGGTTTCACCATTGGTAATTGTACCTAAAAAGGGGGGTAAATGGAGAGATTCCCTATCTGTTCATTATTACTCAAACCCACGACTGAGATCAACAAAGTCTATGACCCTGAGATACAGGTCTTCTTCTCTAATCATTGCTACTTATTTCTCCAGGCTTCAATAATGAAAATGATGATACATTTTGGGGATTATGAGTAGCTACAAGCTGGGCAGCGGTGAACTAAAAATAGTTGAGTCAGTTTCGATACTATTTATCACTTGGACCATGCTTCTACTTGCTAGATTGATTGTGGGTAACTCAAAATAGTGAGAATATGTGTAGATTAAGGAGAAATCAATAATGCAACAAAGAAGGACCATTTTCCCTTTCCCTTCATTAATCAAGTTCTAGATACCTTAGCTAGTAAAAAGTACTTCTCTTTACTTGATGGATATAGTAGATATAATCAGATTAGCATTACTCTAGAGGATCAATAAAAGACAACATTCACATGTCCTTGGGGAACATATGCATATTTTGTGTTACCATTTGGTTTATGTAATGCTCCTACAACATTTCAAAGGGTTGTAATCAACATTTTTGTGGACATCTCACATGACTGCATGGATATTTATATCGATGACTTTGCCACGTTTGGTGTTACTTTTGAAGAAGATTTGGAAATCTTAGAGAAAGTGTTGATTAGATGTCAAGAACAAAATATGTCCCTGAACAGTGAAAATTGTTTCATGATGATGCAAGAAGGAGTTGTGCTAGGACATTTCATCTTAGAAGATGGCATACAAGTGGACCTTGCAAAAATTGAGGTAATTCTTACATTGCCTAGACCTACTAAGCAAAAAGATGTTAGATCTTTTCTAGGACATGTTGGCTATTATAGACACTTCATTCAAAATTTTAGTCAAATAGCTAGTCCACTATACACCTTGCTTACAAAAGAGGCTGAGTTCACATGGACACCAACCTGTGAGAAATCTTTCCTACAACTTAAAACCCTTTTTACAAAAGCACCAGTAATTAGAGGGCCTGATTGGAACTTACCATTCCATATACATACTGATGCTTCTGATTATGAAATAGGAGTTGTCTTAGGCAAAAAATTCAATAACATTGAAAATGTTATTTACTATATCAGCAAAAGTCTACATGGGCTATAGCTATACTATACAATCACAGGCAGTTGTTTATACTTTGAATAAATTCCATCATTATGTAACAAGATATCCAATATTTTTTCATACTAAGCATGCAACCATAAAATATCTTATGAAAAAACCTTCCATTTCAAGCAAGTTAGCAAGATGGCTTCTTCTCTTGCAGGAATTTGATCTAATAATGATTGATAAGCCAGGTAAAGAAAAATTTGTGGGTGATTATTTATCAAGACTCCAAAATGATAATACTCATCCCTCTGTGATAGATGACACATTCCCTGATGAACATTGTTCCACATTGCTATCAAGAGCCCATGGTATGCTGATATAGCCAATTACCTTGCAACTGACAAGATGCCTACACATTTCTCTCCTAAGGAAAGAAAACTACTACTTGAGAATAGCTTTCAATTTTCTTGGATTGATAACACATTGTTCTACAATAGTCTAGACCAAGTCATGAGAACGTGTGTACGTGAAGATGAAAATTATGACATCCTCCATGCTTATCATGATGAACCCTGTGGAGGACACTTTGCAGATAAAAGAATAGCTATGAAAATATTGACAATGGATTATTACTAGCCCACACTTCATAAAGATGCAGCAAATTATACCAAGAAATGTGATAAATGCCAAAGGATGGGTCGTCCTACAAAATTAGATGAAATACATCTACATCCACAAGTGGTTGTTACACCATTTGATAAACGGGGCATGGATTTTATTGGTCCTATAGACCCTCCATCTAATGGGAAGTTATACATTTTGGTATGCATAGATTATGTAACCAAATGGGTTGAAGTAAAGGCAATTAAGAGTGCTTGTGATAAAAAAGTAGCAGAGTTCCTATATGAAGAAATATTCACTCACTATGGTGTGCCAAGAGAGTTAGTAACAAATCAGGGAGCACAATTCACATCCAACTTGATCATAGAACTCATGAATGAATACAATATCAGACACAGGAAGTCCAGTCCCTACCATCCACAAGCCAATGGTCAAGCAGAAGTCACCAATAGATAAATTGAAGCAATACTCACCAAAAAAATTCAACTCAACCATCGTGATTGGAGTGGTCATCTCACAAAAGTAGTCTAGACATATAGAACAACATGGAAAACAACGACATGAATCACTCCATTTGAATAACTATATGGGAAAGTAGCCATGTTGCCCATTGATTTTGATCATAAAACATTATGTACTACCCTGGACTTGAACATTGATCTTCCTACAGCACAATGAGACTATCTACTACATCTCAACTCTTTAAATGAGATGAGAAAATATGCATTGGACCGCACAGAGATAGTCCAAAAGAAAAGGAAGAAATATCATGACTCCCACATAAAGAGCAAACAATTCAAAGTAGGTGATTGGGCACTACTATTTGATTCAAGATTCCAAGAAACACAAGGCAAATTACAACCAAGGTGGTTAGGACCATACGAGATAGATCATGTCTTCGACAATGGAATAGACCAACTAACAACAATTGATCCAGTTTATTTCAAACTATTGGTCAATGGTCATAGACTTTGTCTATACCATCAACCCCAAACCAAACAATATTTCATGTAGCAATTCTAAGACACAATTCCACAAGCACAACAGGTAATACTTCCTGCAGCAGAAGGTACCAACCTTCTTCCTGCAGCTTCAACCTAAAGTCCCTTCAAGTACACCCATAATAAATACTTCATTTTCAATGAAGTTTTATTCTCCATTCTTCTTTACAACCCACTCCACTTCTCTACCTTTCACCCACACATACTCCACGTCATCACATCTTATATATTTCTATGTTTTCAATAAATCCCACATCAACAGATGCACTCATCTAGTGATAGTACTTTGCTAACAAATTCCATTCTCGTCACCTTCTAGCACATTTGACAATAAAATGAAAGGTACAACTCTTCAATCTTTTCCACTTTTAGTGCACATATTTTGATAATTATATCTAATACTACATATATTTATATAACATGGCATTACACCAGTTTTCTACCTCTTGCTAAGTACAAAAAGTGTGGATAATTGTCTTCATTTCGTAGGGGGCAGGGAAGTGTATTAATTTATTAAGTCACTATTATGTACCCATCATTCCTAGAGAGATTGTCTGTCAGTTCAAATCTGTACTTATGTGTTGTTTAATTAAGTCCTTTTATTTTTTGCACAAGTATTGTACTTAAATTCCCAAATTATCCTCGATTTCTGATTGATGTAACTCTAAGGTGACATGATCAAGTTGTGTGGAAGTTAATTTCATTTAAAGCCATAATTCCTTGCCGTAAAGTGTCATTATCACTCATATTGCTCATTTTTTAAAAATGCAACATAGAGGTTGCAAGGAAAGTTGTAGTTTGATGTGCAGTTAGGAGCTTAATTTCAGGGTATTTAATGAGGAATTAAGAAATTGGGAATTTCATAACAGAAATAAATTGTAAATTGGAAAATTGTAGAAGGAATTCGAAGAAGGAATTTAGAATAATGGGGGAAAGCTTATGTGTCATGAGCCAATGGTCCATACCATTCTACTCACTAATGTGGAAGCCGTCTTAAGATTCCATGCTTGCGGATGGCTTGGGTATTTCTTAAACCTGACAGAGTTTGATGAGGAAGTAGCTACTGAATTTATGAACACATTTGAGGAAGGAGACAAAAATGTATGGGGTTTGATGGTTTTGTCAATGGAGGAACACATTGCAACAGTGACAGGTTTTCCCACAGTTAGGGAGCATTATCCCAATGAACATGATGTCAGGTCAGCATGAGCTCAGTTCACTCCTCCTTCAGACCCTCTGTTGGAGGTGAACAAACAGGGTTGCAAGCACATGTCACTTCCTACTCCATTCAATGAGCTAGCATCATACATTATAAGGTACCTCACCTGTGAAGTAAGGTTTTCCCATTTATATGCACACCATTTTGAATTGCTTAGCTATATCAGGCATAATTTTCCAGTAAAAATTCCAAGTTTTCTATATAATATGTTGAGCATTAGTACTGAAGAAACCTAGAAAGGAAAAATAAATTATGTTTCACACCATGCCCTAGTCAAATTACTAGTTGAAAGATCTCTTAGAGATGTGTCTCCCTTGGCTTGGGATGAATTTATTTGAGTCAAAACTTTGCAACCTAAAGATGAACATGTTGAACAACCAGTTCTTGAGAGTGAAACTCCCTTCAAGCCAGTTGCTGAAACAACTACCCAAGACAGAGAACCTAAAAATCTTAAGGAAAAAGAACCTTCCCCTACTCTAGAGGAAAATGTATCGACCTCTTCCTAGAAGAAACAAAAATGAAAGATTAGTGAAGGAACTTTAGTTCCTAAGAAAGAACCCCAATACCCTACAGTTTCAAAAAGTAAGAAAAGGAAGTCGGCTCCTACAACAACTACTACAGCAGAGAGACCGAAGAAAACTATCAAAAATAAAATTGTGGAGGTAATAGAGACTCCCTTGAAGAGAAGTTCTCGGATGAGAGGGAAAATTCCCCAAGTTTCCCTAGATAGCCAAGTTGTTCCATCAAAAAAACATGCCATGGAACCCCATGTTGATTATGTTTCAGATAATTGCCCAATTCAACCGAATGTTCTAGATCCTCCTCATAATTTAGATGATTTATTTGATAATGAGCCTCCCATGCATCAAAGTGAACCTAAAGAAAGTCATCAAACAATTCAAGAAGGTAATCAGGAAGAGCCTCAGTTGCCTCAACCATCAGCTCATTCTTGTATTCAAAATGCTATAGTACCTTTTAGGAGAACCCGGTTCACTAATTACTTAGAGCAGGCCCATAGTGCAAAGAAAAGATAGGCCTCAACCAGAAGGGTTTGGCATGCCTACTCTACAATCCATTCTTTTCAGTTTATACAATCAATTTAGCTTTAAGAAAACTTTGTGGAAAGAAGAGAGGAAAAAGATGCAAAAAGAGATTGATGATCAAAAAGAGAAAATAGAGAACTTGAAAGAAAAAATAGAGAAATAAAAACAAAACATGGATCATGCCTTAAAATTGGCTTACCAAATCATAGCTTTTAGGCCTCCTCCTAGAGTATATGCCATTTTATTGAAAGGGAAATTTCTCTTGTTCCAATTAATGATGACTATCAAAGATAAAGACTCTGAGTTTAGGACAGCCTAATAATTTTATGATATATACCAGACCCTTCCTGTTTGGCAACAAAACTTGCTTTGTGATTTGTATCTCCACAACTTCATCATTCCTTAAGAGACTGATTGGAATCCATTGCTTTACATAGGAGACATACATCTAAAAGCCTTGATGTCTTGGATGCACAACAAAACTAATTATGACAAGAAATTAGATAATTACAAGGATCAATAAAAATCAGAGTAGTTACCCTTGAGGGTTGAATCTAGTAAGCCTGATGTTCTACTAAGGGAGTGGTTCAGTCCCACTTATGTGAATACAAGAATAGGAACTAGGGATGGGATTTTTGTTGTCAGAGAAAAAGTCTACAAATAGTATCAAGGGATGCCTTATTTCACATTTAAGAGAGCCCTAGCTGGTGTCAGAAATAGATGAAACAGGTTGCCAAAGGCTTTTAAAAAGTCTAAACCACATAGTCCTATGAAGCTAGAGGAAAAATTTAACAGAGCACCAAAATACATGCAATTGGGAAGACAAATTAGGCATGAGCTCTGGTGTCCCTTGAGCTTCCATCCACCAATGCTTCTATGGCCTTTTTATGACATTAATGCTACAAAATTGGACCAGCTACAAGAAGACTACAGGATGGACTATTGGAAAAGAACCAGAGAGTTCTACTACACTTTCAAAAGAAAACGGAGAGGCAAGATTGGAGTTCAAGAGTTCAGAGGAGTTTCTAAGAAGTGTAATGCTTCAAGACAAGCATTATGCTTGTTGGGGGGCAGATGATGGGGAAAGAATTGGTATTTGTTTTATACTATTTTATGCTTTGTTCTAAGACATTTCCAAAATACTTGTTGTGACTTTTAAGTACTTGAACTTGTGCACATACTGTAAGTACAGTCAAATCCACACACACACACACACACACACATATATATATATATATATGTTGCAGTATTTCATATAATTGTTTTAATGTATGTCCTAACATTTGGATTAAGTTGAATACTTGAATATACATGCATGTGCTACTAACCTACCAGGGAAAAAGGAGCAACTGGAAAGTGGATCAGCAGCATTGATGAAGAAGCGATGAAATTTCAGCCATGATGAGGAGAGCCATTATGACACTGCGGAACATGCCTGAGGAATGATTGTTTCAGGGAATATAGGAACATGACTGTGCTATATTTCCTCTGCGGTCAATATTTTGTTGAAGCGGTTATTTAGTCTTTATATCTTCTATTGTGGATTGTTGCATTCTCCTTTCTTTATGCATGAATCAGTTAGACCTTATCTTTATGTTCAAATAAATATCAATCCTCTATATAAAGAGATATGATTGTTAGAAATCAAGTTAAATAGATGATTGTATTACTGTTATAATTGGAAGCAAGTTACTCTTTAGTTCCATGCACTGTTTTATGATGATGTAATCAATTTTTTTGAAAATATAATGGAGTGATTTTGAGTTATAATATGTGTTCATAGCTAGTAGAAGTCAACCAAGGGGGCCCACTTGGGAGGTGGATTAGAGTAGAATAGAGTAAGTAGTTTAAGCATTTTCTGTATTTCAAGTAGAATTCATTGTTCTCTCCTATAGCATTATAACCTGTGTATGTTCCTGCAGTAGTTACAAAGATAGTCATAGTAAATGCTTTGGGTTGGTAGAATAGGTTAAAGTTGAACTTATGGTTGTTGGTATCAATTTCATTTAAGTAGTTATGTGTGTTTTACTTTCCTGCAGCAATAGTGTAGTTCATTTCATGTATTTTCCTTCTTGCAGCTTAAGAAAAATGACTTTATGAGAGACTTAGTGCATAAATCATGCTGTCCCATTTCAAGTATACGTCCTTGGATTGATAATTTAAATACACTTCATGATAGGGAAAATAATACTTAGTTTTAATACACTATTCCTAGGAGAAGCTTTGGCATGATTATTATTACCTATTATGGGGTTGTTCAATACCCACAATATATGCACTAAGAGTACAATATCCTTGTTAGGAGTCATTTCCCTATTAGGAGCTGAATATTACATTAGTGCATGTCCTTGTTAGAGGAAAAACCCTATTAGGAGTCTATAACCATGTTAGGGGTGATTACAAAATGGATCTCACTGCTCTTACAAAGGACTTGTTGTCCAATATTACAAAAATATTTTACAATAGCAAAAGTGAACCATAACTGCATTTGTTATGACAAAGTAGTTCCTATTGAAACTCACAACAATAATCATATCATCTCCACTTAATCAGTCATCATATGTTCACACTTCATCCTTTATCTTTCTCGCAGCCCAAAACTCACACACATATATATACCCGGTCAACTTTGTTTCTCAATCGGCTCCCTAATTCTTCACAAAACATGTCTCCAAACTTGGCTTGTAATGAAATAAGAAACACAAAATCATCCATCCACCAAGATAGGTGAGACCCTATCATAAACCATGCTTTAGAATAATAAAATAACTTACTTTACATATTCAAATGTAGCATCCACTGATATGCCATGTTTACAATATTATCATATCTTCGCCAACCTGTAACTCTTTCCAAATGAAACCAAAAATAAGGAGACCATGGAAGAATTTTTAATACTTATCATACATCATATATCCAAGCTCGCATGTCATCATAATTAATATCCCATTATCATAGACCAAAACAACTCAACTGTACCCTACGAAGTAACTCCGTACTTGGGTATTTTTCACTTGATTGTAAGTGACCATGGAAGAGATGTGTGTTTCCATTAGTGAAAACATATACACATTCATATATTGCTCACTCTCAGTAAAAGCTGAAAATTCTTTTCAATTCTTTCATTCATATAATGCTCATATACTGCTCACTTCCATGAAAGTTGTAGTCTCTCTTATTCATAAGTGTTTAAAATTTCCGCATGATGGATAAATAATCTTGATTAACCATAGTCTCTATCATCTTGTAGCACCTCAAGGGAACTTTGACCTTGAATTCTTTTGGCCTTCCATGCCCCAATCAATTGAACCTCACAAAGATAATATTTTTTGGTCCTATTAGAAATTCAAAATCTAAAAGATTTGTGGGCTTAGTGATCCTAAAGATGTTCCATCTCCTTACCCTGGACCTAAAATTCTTCCTACACCTTCTACACCTCCTTTATATACTTCCATTCTAAATCCTATATCCTATAGATTTTCCGCCAATGTTCTCTCAACTTAGTGTGGTGTCTTCCATTCTTCCCCCTAAAGAATAAAAGGACCCAATATTAATTGATCCTAAACCAAATAAATCTCAAGAAAAACCTAACGTAACTATTATGATTGTGGTCATTTTCATAAATGTCATGCTAGAGCCGGTAAGAATGCCTTCCAAAATCTCTCCTCCCCTAAGACACCTATTGGTGCTTTGATTTCCTTTAACTAACCTACGCATATCCCACAATCATGATAATTCTATTCACATATTAGTTTATACTATAATTAATTTGGATGAAGAAGATACTCTTGATGATGATGATTTCATTGTTTCTAATTCAAATGATGATATTGATGTTAGTGAATTTGATGATATGTATGAGCTTATTGATGTTAATCATGATCTACCAGCAAGATTTACAAAACAATTATCTCTTAGTCCTAGTGATGAAAAAAGTGACCCATCTTCACATCATGGTCCTATTTTTTAAATGTCCATTGTTCCATCTAGCATGCTTGATATTACTCCTCTTGCATTTTACCCACCTTTTCTAAACACTACAGACTGAGATGGGGGTCCAAATGATATTCTAGACTATCTACTCTTGTACAATGGATTATTTTTGTTTTCTTATTGTAATGTGCATCCCCCATGACATGATGCTTGTTATATATTTTTTTAAGATTTATTTAGATGGCCCTTGATTCTTTGTTGGCACAAGGTGATGAAGGAATCAACCTATTATGACATTCCTCTATTTTTATCTCACTTATATATGTTGTTACATGTTATATTTTGCATGTGCTATTGTTCATAAATGTGTGTTTGTGTTATCTTATTAGGGATGATGAAAAATGGCAGCTACCTATTCTTTTTGGTCTCCATGATATCATTCCAAAAATACTATTCTTCATAACTCTTACATGACATTATTTCATTGTTCTTATAGTTCTACTACCTTTGTGTAATGTCGGTAGTTCATTTTGATATACATGAGTTATCATATGATTATACTAACCCCTAAATTTGTAGATCACTTTCATGCTCTCTCTTTTCATGTGTTCATTTCCATTGGTTTGTCCTTTCTTTGGGGCATCTCATAGTGGAAACATCTATTGATGGTGCATGTATGCTCCATTAAATCCATTGCTCTCATTAAGAATTTGAAATCACTTTAATGTGGGGGCATAGACTTTGTTCCTTGTTTCACATTTTGCACACATACACACACAACATTTCAATGCAATCTCTCTTATGCATATAGCTAAGGAGACAATGTTTTCCTTATGTTCATTTTTCATTATCATGTGCATTATTAAATGGATCCATTAGTAGAGACAATGCTTTCCTTAAGGATTGATACGCCTTTTCAGACCCCTCTGGAGAAAATGCTTTCCTTAGGATTGATAGCCTTTTTAGGATCCCTTAATACCTTGACAATGCTTTCCTTGAGGACTGGTCCCTTTATTTTGATGGGTTGACTAGCATAACATTGTTGGTCAATGGTGACTGATTGGAGAAGTACTGTACACTTTCCATTTATCCTTGCCACATTTCAAGGTTGGGTTGGGCCCCGAGCGGGGGTTTGGGGGCAGCAGCCCTTGAGAAAAAAAAAATTCGGGGGCTAGTTTTTTGGTTATTTTTTAGGCCGACCTATTGTAACCAATTAATGCTTGTATAAAATGGCTTAGGGTTAGGGATTTCATGATGCATGTTTTTTAGTAGCTTCTTGTGGTGGTATTGAGCAGTAAGTGATTACAGATTGTAATCAGGTTGTAATCATTGGATAATAAGAATATTGGACTTATTGTTGGTGGACGTAGCCTAGGGATTAGGTGAACCACGTTAAATATTTGTGTCTTGTGTTCTCTTCTATGTCATTTATTATTTTTTGATATTGGTTATATTTGCATGTAACTTTTATTTATGTCTTGTTAATCCTAACAAACACAACCTTCTAGACTATCAATTCGATCATTTTATGTGGTTATCTCCCTTTTCACAATGCATAGTAAGGCAATACCTTACTCAACTCCTCTCTCTCTCTCTCTCTCTCTCTCTCTCTCTCTCTCTCTCTCTCTCTCTCTCTCGTGCACGTGCACGCATGTGCGCACGCGTGATGCTTCTTTTATCTTGGTTTTGGATTTGATGAAGACTTAAGGCACTTAGGGGATTGATGTTTCTTTGTATCCTTGACCTTCGTAAGATCATTCTTATGCATTCATCTCTCATACGCTCGATAAAGTGGGGGATAAATGTACCATCCTAAAAATTTAGCACCCATAATTGGATGCTCTATTAGGCCCCATTTTGGTGATTTTGAGATTTGATGTCTATTATGCTTGATCCTAGCAACCTAATTCTTCTTTTCCCACATATTTTCTACCATCCTAGCACCCAATTCAAATTTGGGTTAATTCTCCTAGGTACAAAATGTTTGAAACATTCTATACCCAGGAACATCCATTATTATGTAATCAAATTTTCATAAGGCATTCAAGAGATTAAGAGAAACCAATAATTGAAGCAATTAGGTTAAATATTTGAAGGCAAGCATACAAGATCTAGTTTCCCCAATTCATTCAATTCAATTCCAAGGAAATTTTATCCATTGAATAAAATTTTGAGCTCCCATGATGACTAAGTAGAGAACTTCTCAATCAAGCAAGAAGATCATTCCTTCCATCTACATTCATCTCTCCTTCATTGCAAGTGATTATCAAGTATATCCACATTAAAGATCTAGGAGGGGCATTCATGTATCCATACATTTGTGAGGGAATCCATGATTCCTATTCTAAATTTCAAGGTCAACTCCTTTAATCCAAGAAAATTCTAACATATTCATGGGTATGAGCAATTTCTACATCCATCCATGAGGTTTTATGCAAGGTGATTCAAGCATTTACCTTTCTACACACTTTCCTTTATGAAATATTCTTTCATTTTCATGTTTTATCCCTAATCAAGTGTTTGACCAAGGAAAAACATTTTAAACTCAACCTTTTCCCTAGTTTTTTGTGAGCAAGAATAGGTTACAAAGTTGTTCGAACTTTTATGGGAAAACCACAAACAGTCAAAGGATCCCTAAAAATTTGAGTCAAAAGTACCAAGTACAGAATGTCTAAAATATTTTGTACCATATAACTTTATCTCATATTGAAATCACATGTTAGTAGAGAAGTGTGGACCTTGATTTAGCTCATTTCCAGTTTCTGGCAATTAGCTATCAATCTGTTATTTCTAATTTTGCCTTTATTTGTCTATTTTGTCATCTACGTGGCATCTTTTCCTCTTTTTCATTTTCAAATTTCAAATTTAGAAAAGGATCACTACCCCATTCAACACTTAGGTCCTCACTTGAGCCTATTGGGACATCTTCCTTCAAAGTGTGCATGTTTAAAAAGGGGGAATAATCAACCCCTTTTCCTTTGCTCCCATTTTCACCATGTGCACTCATATATATTTAATCATATGCAATGTAAAATACTAAAATAGTATGATATGGACTGAAAATAAAATGTGGGGATGGATATAAAAGTGTATAAAATAGGCTAAAATATGGCATGAAATAGAACATAATTGGCTCTCATTAGTGGGATAATCCTAAAATAAAAGTATGTTTCCACAATGAATTTCCTGTAGATGAAGAAAAATAAAGGGAAATAAACACATGAAAAAGAGAGCACAAAAGGTATCTACTAACTATAGGGTTAGTGAGATCATATGATAGCTCATGTATATCAATAATCATGGAGAAATGAATTGACATCATCCCCCAAAGGTAGTAGAACTATGAGCACAATGGAAGAAGAACACATATGAGATACGAATAAAAGTATTTTTAGGTCAACATTACAAAGACCAAAAAGTGTGATAGTTGCTACTTCCTTGCATCGTCTCCAAACAAAAAACCCAAAGGAACATTTACGAAAATAGAACATGCACACCATAACATGCATGTGGCATATAGAAGAAATGAGATAAAAATAGTGGAATGCCACAATAGGTTTGATTCCTTTATCATCTTGCACCAACAGAGAAACAAGGATCATCTAAATAAATCTAAACAAAACATATAACAAGTAGCACATCATAAGGGAAGCACAACACGAACAAGAAATTATATTAAATATTTTATTGTACAAGAGGAGCTAGTCAAGCATATTTCATGTCCCTCATCTAAGTGATCGTTGCTTAGGTAAGGTGGGAACCATGAAAGAGGCACAACATAGAGCACAAACGATGGATCCATTACAAGTTCCAAAGGAGGACCATGCTCTAATGATGAATCACTCTAAATGTCACAAGGAGATAGGAATAACATTCTTTAAAAATTAGAAAATAATTCATGATTTATTTCAATAACCTCATACATGTCATCAGAATCATTAGGATCAACATCATTTGTATCATTAGTATTGTTATCATCATAAGAGTATCTTCTTTATATAGATTAATAACAATAGGATCTTTAATGTGAAAAGAACCATCATCATTTCTAGATAATTTAATTTTCTTTAGATCAACTTCCTCCCTTGGAATACACATAGGTTGGTCAAAGGGAATAAAAGCATCATGAGGTGTCTTGGGGGAGGAAATGGTTTGGGAAGCTAACTCACAAACCTTAGTATGGCATCTACAACAACAGTTATGAGCATATCAGTTGTGTTTAATTTTTCTTGATATTTGAGAAGGTTTATAATCAATCAACATTGGCTCATTTTCTTCTTTAGGAGGAAGAATTGAAGGAACCTTGCTAGGTAGAAATATAGAGGGTGCATAATGCTTGTAATATATAGGATGTGGAATAGAAGTATAGTTAGGATGAATAGGAGTTATAGGAAGGAGTCTAGGTTCAAGATAAGGAGATGGGACATCCTTAGAAATTCTCATTTCAATAATATTTTTGGCGTTGATTTTATGGTAAGAAAAGAAGAGATTGTCTTCAGGAAGTTGTATTGGTTGAGGCATAGTAGGCCAAAATAAGTCAAGGTCAAAGTTCCCATGACTCACTAAAGGTCGATAAAGACTATACAATATAAAATGGTGAGAAGTGATAGAATGTGGATCACTCAAAAATTCATATTCTGAATTGGAATAAAAACCCACCCTTAAACCCATTTTGATTGGCACAACCCAAAAAGCATAAAGGGGTGCTAATGCAAGAACTAGGAAAAATGGGGATTTGGATATTTCTTATTGAATAAAGTATGATTATAATATGTAAATGTATAAAAGAGACTTATGCTATGACAAAGGAAATGATTGTTAGCAAGATATGATATCACATCTAATCTATAAATTAAGTGGAAGAGGAAAATAAGAGGAATTAACTCACCTTGGAGCTACGAGGGAACAAGTGAACTTTAGATCTAGATTTGAATGTCATTGAGCTATCAAAAATAGAAATAGTTCTAGATCTGGGACTCCGGTGCATGTATATTCTGAATATAAAAATTAAAGATTCCCAAGCTATGCAAACTAAAGTTAGCCTAGTCCCAAAAAGTCAGCCTAGTTTCGGAGACCTAAAAACTAGTAAAATTTGTAGAGGACCTATCACTAGTTTTGTAACTTTGAAAAATATGGATCTAAGACTACAACATCTATTCTTGAATGCAAGAAAGAAGGGGAAACTTTTGTGGAAAGGGGCTTGCCTTGGTCAAGCCCCTGTATAGGAATTAACCTTAAATGAAATTGAATTTACATAAGGAAATGTTATCTAGATCTGAAACACAAATCACCTCATGCATCAATGATGAAAAGCCTCTTTAAAGTTGATAAAAAATGTTGATGCAATATCTTGGACTCCACAAAAACCCAATAGGAAATAATGAAACCAAACCCTTAATGTTAGGATTAACAAGGCAGAAATAACAATTATGTGCAAATATAACTAATATCAGAAAATAATAAACCACACAGAATAGAACACAAGACACACAGATTTAACGTGGTTCACCCAATCCCTGGGCTACGTCCACCAACAGCGAGTCCAATATTATTATTATCCAGTGATTACAACTTGATTACAATCCGTAATCCCTTACGGCCCAATTCTGCCGCAAGTACTAAAATCATACATCATGAAAATCCCTAACCCTAAGCCATATTATACAATATTTTTCCCGCTTTAGGGTTAGAATGAGTTATAAGTAGTCAGCCCAAATAACTGAAAAAAGTAGTCGGGAGGAAAAGTGTACAGTACTTTCCTGGATAGTACTTTCCTGATTAGTCACCACAAGCTAACAATCTCCCACTTGGTGACTGATCAGTATCCACACTATACTAAAAAACCTCCCACTTGGAGACTGATCCTGTAGCAATACCGCTACCAACATGTGGCTCCCACTGGATTGAACCACCTTGGACTCAGCTGTTCCTTTATTTTGTTCAATCTAGAAGACCAACTAAAGCTGAACATGAGTTCAACTTCTCCCTTGTTACTACCTTTGTAAACATATCTGCTGGATTATCATCAGTATGAATCTTTTCCAGCCTTAACTGTCCATCATCCAAAACTGATCGAATGAAATGGTACCGCAACTGTATGTGTTTTGTCTTTGAGTGCAAAGCAGAATTCTTTGCAAGATGAATGGCACTTTGGCTATCTGTATGTAGAAAATTATCCTTTTGTGGATGTCCCAATTCTTCCATGAAGAATTGAAGCCATATCATCTCCTTGGCTGCCTCTGTAGCAGCAACATACTCTGCCTCTGTAGTGGATAAAGAAACCACCTTTTGTAGTCGAGAAATCCAACTCACTGTTGTCCCACCAACAATAAATATATAACCTGTAGTACTCCGCCTGCTATCTATATCTCTTGCCAAATCTGAGTCAACATAGCCTTGTACAGTAGTAGTAGAACCCCCAAAGTGTAAACACTTACTGGATGTGCCTCTCAAATATCTGAGAATCCATTTGACTACATTCCAATGCTCAATACTAGGGTTACTCATATAACGGCTAACGACTCCCACTGCGTGTGCAATATCTGGCCTAGTACATACCATAGCATACATTAAGCTCCCTACAGCTGAAGCATAAGGTACCTTAGACATTTTAGTCTCTTCTTCTGGTGTCTTGGGACACATATCCTTAGTCAATTTCAAATGACCAGGCAAAGGTGTGCTGACAGCTTTGGCATTTTCCATAGAGAAACGTTGCAACACCTTCTCAATATAATCAGCCTAAGATAGAGACAATTTTCTATTTTTCCTATCTCTACAAATTTTCATACCAAGGATTTGTTTTGCTGCCCCCAAATCCTTCATAGCAAAAGATTTTGCTAACTGTTGTTTCAACCCCTTAATGTGATCCATGTTAGACCCAGCTACAAGCATATCATCAACATATAAACATAAAATAATGTAGCTGTCATCATCCAACCTCTTAAAATAAACACAATGGTCAGAATGACACCGACTATATCCATGCCCATTCATAAAAGTGTCAAATTTAATATACCATTGCCGAGGTGCTTGCTTCAAGCCATATAAACTTTTCTTCAATCTGCACACCAAATTCTCCTTACCCTTGACCTCAAATCCTTGTGGCTGAACCATATATATTTCTTCATCCAAATCACCATGAAGAAAGGCTATTTTAACATCAAGCTGCTCTAAATGAAAATCTTCAGTAGCCACGATACTTAAAACAGTATGAATAGAAGTCATTTTAACAACTGGAGAAAATATCTCATCAAAATCAATACCATGTTTCTGTGCAAATCCTTTTACGACTAATCTGGCTTTAAATCTTTTCGTACCTCCATCCTCTTCTTTGATCCTGTAAACCCATTTATTCTGTAAAGCCCTTTTACCTGCAGGTAACTTACATAAATCCCATGTCTGATTTTTCAGCAAAGAGTCCATTTCATCTGTCATTTCAGACTCCCACTCAAGCTTTGTATCCACCTGCATAGCTTCATTATAACATTCAGGTTCACCAGCATCTGTTAACAGAATAGAATACAAAGATGGAGAAAATCTTTCTGGAGGTCTACTTAGCCTTGTTGACCGTCTAACACTCACTGGGGTGTGTGGTATTTGTTGTTGCTGTTGTTGCGGAGCATAAGGAACTACTGGAACATGAACTTGTGGAGTATCATCCAGTACTACATAGTCATTTTCTTTCTTCTCATGATGCAGCAACAGATCTTTGTACAATACTTTCTCATTGAATATGACATCCCTGCTTCTTACAATTTTATGATTTTCAAAATCCCAAAGCCTATAACCAAATTCATCAATGCCATACCCAACAAAGACACATTTCTTTGACTTAGCTTCCAGCTTGGTTCTATTTCAGAATCTATAAGTGCAAAAGCTTCACAACCAAAGGTTTTGAGAAAAGAATAACTCACCTTCTTACCACTCCATGCTTCCTCTGGAATACCACAGTCCAAAGGAGTAGAGGGGCCTCTATTGATTAAATAAATAGCAGTGTTCACTGCCTCTGCCCACATTCTTTTGGGCAGCCTAGCATGCAACCTCATACTCCTTGCATGCTCCATTATTGTCCTGTTCATGCGTTCAGCCACTCCATTTTCTTTTGGAGTCCTTGGTACAGTTTTCTGCCTACGAATACCATTAGAGGAACAATATTCTTCAAATTATGTGCTGCAATACTCACCACCATTATCAGATCTGAGACATTTTAACTTTTTACTAGTCTCATTCTCAACCAAGCATTTCCATTTCTTAAAAGTTTGAAATACATCAGATTTCTGTCTAAGGAAATAAATCCATACTTTTCTTGTTGCATCATCTATAAATGTAACATAATACAGAGAGCCACCAAGGGAAGATACCTGAGCTAGTCCCCATACATCTGTATGCACAAGCTCTAATCTCTCATTTTTCTTTTCCTTCCCACTCTTCACAAAACTAACTCTCTTTTATTTTCCATAAACACAACTTTCACAGAAATCCATATTGACACATTTCAGACCAGGTAAAACTTTCTTTGAATGAAGTAATTTCATACTTTTTTCACTCATGTGCCCGAGTCTGTTGTGCCACAGTGCTGTGTCAGAATCTACAGCAACAGTTTGATGTTCTTCCTGCTCAACTGCAGCCACTGTTCCTGAACATTCATTATCTTCTGAAATAATTAAAGTAGAAGGAACAGTATGACCTGTACAAAGATATAAGGTGCCTACTTTCACACCTTTTGCTACTACTAAGGAACCTTTTGAAACCTTCCAATTTTTATCATTAAAAGTAACTGTGCAACCCTCATCACCCAGTTGCCCTGCTGAAATTAAATTCCTACTCAGCCTTGGAACATGTCTTACCTCTTGTAGTAGCCAATGATTCCCATTCTGCAACTTAATCTTAATTTTTCCCTTTCCAACAATTTGACAGGGTTCATTATCTCCCAAATAAACTAGCCCAAAATCCCCTTGGACATAATCAACAAAATAACTTCTATGGGGTGTAGCATGAAATGAAGCCCCAGAATCTAAAACCCATGAATCATCAATACTTTCTAAGGACAAGAGAAAAGCATCCTCCTCGGATTTGTTACTTACCACATTTGCCTCCTTGTTTCCATCATTTTTGTCTCCTTGATCTTTCTTCCGAGACCAACAATCTTTCTTCTTATGACCTAGTTTTCCACAGTACCAGCAATCATTTGGCCCTTTAGATTCAGACCTCTTTCCCTTTGATTTTCCTCTTGATTTCCCACGATTTCCAGAGTTGTTTCCTCTATCTCTTGTTCTGCCTTTGCTTTCTATGTTCAATACACTACCCGATGTGGATGCCTCTGAGCTTTTCCTATGAATTTCCTCACTCAATATAACACCAATAACATCATCATACTTTAGGGTATTAGAACCAGAAATAGAATTACTAACAGCCATTACCAAGCCATTCCAGCTTTCTGGCAAAGAACACAAAATCAAGAGAGCCCTAACCTCTTCATCAAAAGTAATTTTAACTGAGGTTAATTGACTTGTAACTGTATTAAACTCATTCAAATGATCAGTAACTGATCCACCTTCTACCATTTTCATATTAAATAAACGCTTCATAAGAAATACCTTGTTTGAAGCTGAAGGCTTTTCATACAACTTCGCTAGGGTTTCCATCAGATCTTTAGCTGTCTTTGCTTCAGTAATATTGAATGCCACCGATTGTGCCAGGCATAGACGAATACTCCCCAGTGCCTTCCTATCCAAAATATCCCAATCCTCCTGAGACATTGATTGCTCTTTCTTGGCTACTCCCTCTAATGGCCACCATAGATCCTTCTGATAGAGATAATCCTCCATTTGCATCTTCCATAACTGGAAGTTCTGCCCATTAAACTTATCAACCTTCAGCCTACCCTCGTCTTCCATTTCTCCCACTTAACTGAGAGACTCTCCCACTAACTCATGAGACCTACTTCAGAGAATAGATGAAAGAAGGAACGAAATAACCTCGCTCTGATACCACTTGTTAGGATTAACAAGGCAGAAATAACAATTATGTGCAAATATAACTAATATCAGAAAATAATAAACCACACAGAATAGAACACAAGACACACAGATTTAACGTGGTTCACCCAATCCCTGGGCTACGTCCACCAACAGCGAGTCCAATATTATTATTATCCAGTGATTACAACCTGATTACAATCCGTAATCCCTTACAGCCCAATTTTGCCGCAAGTACTAAAATCATACATCATGAAAATCCCTAACCCTAAGCCATATTATACAATATTTTTCCCGCTTTAGGGTTAGAATGAGTTATAAGTAGTCGGCCCAAATAACTGAAAAAGTAGTCGGGAGGAAAAGTGTACAGTACTTTCCTGGATAGTACTTTCCTGATTAGTCACCACAAGCTAACACTTAAATGAGAAATGTTGTAGTTTTCCACAATGTTGAATTGAGGAAGAAAGAGAAGAAAAAGAAGACTTGAAATGCTTGATGGCTTCTTGCACTTGAATATCTTGAATTCACAATAAATTTCTTGCATGAAGATATCTTGCACAATAATGGATTGCTAATGGATCTTGATCATGAATTGTATGTGTGTAATGGATGTGAAAATGAGAGGGAGGGGTCTCCTTTTATACACATTTCGGGGCCCAAATTTCGCGAGACGGACCTTGATTAACAGTCTAAAAGAAACACCCCTACATCAAGATCATAGCCCACTAAAAATTAGTGCCCTAGGACAATGCCAACCTAAGTTGGCCTAGTCTAGGCACATTTTATTTTATTTATCCTAGGACTAAGCAGGGACTAAGAGGGACTTGAAAGCCTCTATCTGCCAGAAAATCAAGGCAAATCCAAAAATATAAAATACATGTAAGAGGACCTAGATGGAAGATGAATTATGTGATAGGGTAGAAAATTGGAAATCATGCATTGAACTTAGGGCCATTCTCAAGTTTTGAACTAATAAGGTTGATTTGAAGGATGCAAAAGGGCTAGAAAGACATGAAATCACTGTGGGAACCCATACATGCTAAAATGGGGCTAAAAATGAGCACCTAAAAAGGGTGCTTAATTTTTAGGATAGTATAATTTTCCCCCACTTTATCAGGAGTATGATTCCACCTCATGCTCATGGTAAAATAGAAGAAAAAGAGAAACTAAAAGATCGTGGGAAAACTGCAAGTAGATAAGACATCAATACATTTAAGGACATAAGCCCCTAAACTGAGGATCTTACCTCCTCCATCTATATACAAAGCTACAAAAAGTAATAAAAAATACCTAGATCTTACTAAGATTCCAAATCAACTAGTTAAAGAGACATTGCTAGAGAAAAATTTTCAACAGCTAATATCATACTCAGAAAGCTATTGCAAGAGCACAAGTGGTCACCTAAAAAGAGATAGAGCATACATCAAAGATAATATAAGACTCAATGATCCAATTAAATAGAAAAGTGTTTTATTCCATGCAACCATGGAGGAGATATCAATACAATCATGGATGACACGGGTTAGGAAAATTATGTTGCACTAGGTGATCCATGAGAGGTAGAGAGAGAGAGAGAAGGGTGTGATCACCTTAGCCCACTAAGATTGTATGTCTTATTGTGAACCACACCAAGAAAGAAAAGTGTGACTACCATGTCCAGTAAGATTGTATGTCTAACTGTGGACCACACAAAGAGAGCATCGTAAAAGATCACATTGAAAGGTATAGCAAGCTGTGTTATGTTGGTTCAATCCATCAAGGATATGCCCTTAAGGAAAGTGTATCCAATAAGGGATTCGACAAAGAATGACATGTCCAAAGGGAATGTAAGATTCCTTAGGGATCAAAAGGGGAGGGGGATTTTTCCTTAAGGAAAGTGTCTCCAATAAGGGACCCAAAAGGTAGTCAGTCAAAGGACCAAGAGTTGATAGTCTAGTGAATTGTGTTACACTAGTCGACCCATGGAGAAGGATATGTTAAATGGTCTAGAAATTTGTGTTATGCTAGTCAAACCAATCTTGAAAATGTGAAAAAGAGAGAGTAACCTGGCCCTACTAGATTATATTATGCTAGTGTATTGTTTGTGTCATGCTCAAAATATATGCAATAAGGAGGGCATGTATGCCCCCCCTTAAGATGGGAAAAAAGCAATATTTTGTCATCTTAATGAAATGATGAACACGGATAAATAAGTTTTAACACTAATAAAGTATCTTCCAGAAACACCCAGTCCAAACCAAAGAGGTCACGGCTCCTATGAGATCATGGAAGGGACGAATCCAAAGAGATACCATGCAAGAAATGTAAGGGAAGGATGACACACTGTTTAGTTTCCAATATAAGGGATTTGTATACCAAAGAAGCCTAATGGAAAACAATGAAAAAGGTTATGATCAAGGATGCACATCCCTAATACAAACCAACATTTCCATGTAAGATTAGATATCACATAATAGACAAATACTGCTTATCCAAGGGAAAAGTGGATCCTTGAACATGATAAGAGAGATTGATAGAATACCCTTTCCCCCCAAGTGTGGAGACAAGGATACAAAAGACCTATTATTCTAGTCACAAAGTATGAGCACACCACTCATAACAATAAGCCCCCAAGGAATGGGCTAACAATATTACATAGTGTGGAGCAATATAGTAGGGACTTAGATGTTATTTAAAGGAAATAGTATTGAAAAATAATTCATTGCGACATGACATGTGAATAATTTCATTCTCTTTGTGTAAAGATTAACATTCGTTAGTAGAGTGATCATGATATCGATGATACATATAGAAAGGAAGATTCATAAGATTTTGACTACGCTTCTTTTTCCATTTAGGCCTAGTAATCACCTTAGCGCAAAGAAAGTTAGGAAAAATCATTTATTGATTAAAGGTAGATGTAGAAGAAGTGTTACATGATAAATGAGAGGATGTATAAAAACAAGGAGACTCAAAACAAAATGCTTCAATAGGTTTCACACTATTCTCAATGCTTTGTTGTGCACATCCTAAACCATGTTTGGTATTGTGATTCACAATGTTGTTAACAGTAAACATTTTTGTCTTCTTATAAGGATTAAATCCTAATCCATAATAATGTTCATGCCCATTGTTTCCTAAGGGTATTGTTGGTTTGTGGTGGCTAATTAGGCAAGTATTGTTCAATTCTCAAAAATTATTGGATAATAAGATTGGACTCTCTATTCGGTGGACATGGCCCAAGATTGGGTGAACCACATTAAATCTTTGTGTCTTCTTGTTCTACTTATGTGTGCTTTATTTATTTTCATTATTGATTATATTTTCATGTAACTGTTAATTTTTTGTCTACTAATCCTAACAAGTGGTATGAGAGCGGGTTGATTTTTAGCTATCCTCTACAAGAAGGTCTCACGATTGAGTGTGAGTAATGGAAGATGAGGGTAAGTTGAAGGTTGAGAATTTTAATGGAAATAATTTTCAGTTATAGAAAATGAAAATGGAGGACTATCTCTATCAAAAGGATTTATGGCGGCCATTGGGAGGAAAATCCAAGAAATTGACAACAATGTGTGATGAGGATTGGCGTATTTTGGATAGGAAGGCACTTGGCAGTATTTGTTTATGCCTAACACAATCAATGTAATTTAATATTACACAAGAAAACACAAATGAAGAGTTAATGGAAACCCTAGCGAAGTTATATGAAAAGCCTTCCACTTTGAATAAGGTATTTCTTATGAAGCATTTATTTAATATGAAAATGGTAGAAGGTGGGTTAGTTGCTAATCATTTATATGAGTTTAATATAGTTACCAATCAATTATCTTCTGTTAATGTCAACTTTGATGAAGAAATTAGGAATCTTTCAATTTTGTGTTATTTGCCTAAAAGTTGGAATGGCTTGGTAATGGTTGTTAGTAACTCTGTTTCTAGTTCAAATACCCTAAAATTTGATGATGTTGTTGGTGTTATTCTGAGTGAGGAAATTCATAGGAAAAGCTCATGTGGATCCACATCAGGTAGTGTTTTGAATGCATAAAGAAGAGGCAAATCAAGGGATAGAGGAACAATTTTGGAAGTCATGGTAAATCACAAGGAATATCAAAGGGAAAGAGGTCTCAATCTAGAGGACCAAATGATTACTGGTAATGTAGAAAACCAGCTCATAAGCAGAAAGATTGTTGGTATCAGAAGAATAAAGGAGATAAACAAGAAGGTAATAAGGAGGAAAATTTAAGTAACAAATCTAAAGAGAATGTTTTTCTTCTTTCCCTTAAAAGTGTTGATGATTCATGGGTTCTAGATTCAGGAGCATCATTTCATGCTACACCCCATAGAAGTTATTTTCTTGATTATGTCTATGGAGATTTTGGGCTAGTTTATTTGGGAGATAATGAACCATGTTAGATTGTTGGAAATGGAGGAATTAAGATTAAGTTTCAGAATGGGAATCATTGGATACTACAAGAGGTAAGGCATGTTCCAAGGCTGAGTAGGAATTTAATTTTAGTAGGGAAACTAGGTGATGAAATTTGCATAGTTACTTTTAATGACAAAAATTGGAAGGTGTCAAAAGATTCCTTAGTACTAGAAAAAGGTGTGAAAGTAGGCACCGTATATCTTTGTATAGGTCATATTATTCCTTCTACTTTAATTGTTACCGATAAAAGTCAATGTTCAGGGATAGTTGTTGCAATGTAGAAGGTAGAATCTAAAACCGTTGTTGTGGATTCTGAAATAGCACTATGGCACAACAGACTTGGGCACATGAGTGAAAAAGATATGAAATTACTTAATTTAAATAAATTTTTACTGGGTCTAAAATGTGTCAATATGGATTTATGTGAAAGTTGTGTATAGAAAATAAAAGAGACTTAGTTTTCTAAAGAGTGGAAGGAAAAGAAAGATGGTTAATTAGAGCTTGTGCATACAAATGTATAGGGACCATCTTGGGTATCTTCTTTTGGTGGCTCTCTATATTATGTTACATTCATTAATGATGCAACTAGGAAAGTATGAATTTATTTCTTTAGGCATAAATCTGATGTATTTGAAACTTTTGAAAAATGGAAAAGCTTGGTTGATAATGAGACTGGTAAAAGACTAAAATGTCTCAGATCTGATAATGGTGGTGAGTATTGCATAAAAGAGTTTGAAGATTATTGTTCCTCTAATGGTATTCGTAGGTAGAAAATGGTTCCAAGGACTCCACAAGAAAATGGAGAGGTTGAATGCATGAATAGGACAATAATGAAGTGTGCATGGAGTATGAGTTTGGATGTTGGGATGTCCTTAAACATGTGGACAGAGGTTGTAAATATTGTTGTTTATTTAATCAATAGAGGTCCCTCTACTACTTTTGGTTGTGGTATTCTAGAGGAAGCATGGATAGGTACGAAGGTGAATTATTCTTTTCTCAGAACCTTTGGTTGTGAAGTATTTGCACATATAGATTCTGAAAATAGAAACAAGTTGGAAGCTAAGTCAAAGAAATGTATATTTGTTGGATATGGCATTGATGAATTTGGCTATAGACTTTGGGATGTTGAAACTCATGAAATTTTAAGTAGGGATGTCATATTCAATGAGAAAGTCTTGTACAAAGATCAGTTGCAACAACATGAGAAGAAATAAAATGATTATGTAGTGGTAGATGATACTCCAAAAGATGATGTTATAGTGGCTCCTCGTGCTTTGTAACAACAACAACAACAACAAATACCACAAACTCCAATGAATGTTAGATGGTCAACAAGGCTAAGTAGACCTCCTGAAAGGTTCTCTCCCACTTTGTGTTCTATTTTATTAACAAATGTTGATGGACTAGAAGGATATGATGAAGCTGTGTAGGTGGATACAAAGGTTCAATGGGAGCTTTCCATGGAAGAATAAATGGGCTCCTTGCTGAAAAATTAGACTTGAGAATTGTGTAAGTTGCCTATAAGTAAAAAGGCTTACCAAATAAATGGGTTTATAGGCTGAAAGAGGATGACAGAGGTATGAAAATATTTAAAGCCAGGTTATTTGTAAAGGAATTTTCATAGAAAAAAAGGCATTGATTTTGATGAGATCTTTTCTCCACTTGTAAAAATGACTTCTATATGCATTGTTTTAAGTATTGTGACCACTGAAGATTTACATTTGGAACAACTTGATGTTAAAACCACTTCTCTCCATGGTGATTTCAAAGAAGAAATATATATGCAACAACCACAAGGTTTTGATGTCAAAGGTAAGGAGAGCTTAGTGTGCAGATTGAAGAAAAATTTATATGGCTTGAAGCAAGCACTGAGCATGGCTACACTTGGTGTAATTCAAACATTTGTGTTTATTTTAAGAGGTTGGATGATAATAACTACATTATTTTATGTTTATATGTTGATGATATGATTTTAGAAGGGTCTAACATGCATTACATTAAGGAGTTGAAACAACATTTAGCACATTCTTTTTCTATAAAGGATTTGGGAACGAAAAAATAAATCTTTGGTATGAAAATTTGTAGAGATAGGAAGAATAATAAATCAACTCTATCTCAGACTGATTATGTTGAAAAGGTGTTGCAAAGATTCCATATGGAGAATGCAAAAGATGTAAGTACACCTTTTCCTAGTCATTTGAAATTGACTAAGGAGATGTGTCGAAAGACACAAGATGAGGAAGACAAAATTCCAAGGTACCATATGCCTCGACTATAGGTAGTTTGATGTATGTCATGGTATGCACTAGACCAAATATTTTACATTTTGTAGGAATTGTTAGCAGTTATATGAGTCATCTTGGAGTTGAGCATTGGAATGTAGTAAAATGGATTCTCAGATATTTCAGAGGTACATCCAATAGATGTTTATGTTTTAGGGGATCTAATACTAATTTAAAAGGCTATGTTAACTCAGATTTGGCAGTGAATTTAGATACCAGGTAGAGTACCACAGGTTATGTATTTATTATTGATGGGACAATAGTAAGTTGGAATTATCAACTACAAAAGGTGGTTGCTTTATCTGCTACAAAGGAAGAGTATGTTTCTGCTACAAAGGCAGCTAAGGAAATGATATGGCTACATTTTTTTATGGAAGAGTTGGGAAAATCACAGACTAATAATTATCTATTTACAAATAGCCAGAGTTATATCCATCTTGCAAATAATTTTGCCTTTCATTCAAAGACCAAACACATACAGTTGAGGTATCACTTCATTCGGTTAGTATTGATAATGGACAATTAAAGCTAGAAAAGATACATACAAATAAAAATCCAGTGGATATGTTTACAAAGGTAGTGACAAGGGAGAAGTTGAACTCCTCTTCAACTTCAGTTGGTCTTCAAGATTGAAAACAATAAAAAAATATTAGATTCCAAGGTACATCAATCCAGTGGGAGATTTAGTGGTAGCGTTGTTACTACTAGATTAGTCTTCAAGTGGGAGGTTCTTTAGTGTGGAGCTTGATTAGTCCCCAAGTGGGAGATTGTTGGTTTGTGGTGACTTGTCAAGATTTTCCCTAGGTTGACCCATCAAGTATTTTTAGGGTTAACTTGTTAACCGACATAAGTCTTGTTATAATGACTTAGGGTTAGGGTTTCTCTATATGATAATTTCATAGCTTCTTGCATCAGTATTGAGTTGCAAGGGATTGCAGATTGTAACAGGAAAAAATTACCAGATAATAAGATTGGACTTTCCTATTTGGTGGATGTCGCCCAAGATTGGGTGAACCATGTTAAATATTTGTGTCTTCTTGTTCTACATATGTGTGTTTTATTCCTTTACATTATTGATTGTATTTGCATGTAACTATTAATTTTTTTTCTACTAATCCTAACAGGAACTTGAATTCATTATTCATACTTTCCACATCCATTCCCATTGATCCATGTTTCACCAATAAATTATAACTAGGGCCATAACAAGAAGCCATATTAGAAAGAGTTAATGGGGCCTCGCAGGTCACTATGTCATCATCATTAGATTTTAAATATTTGTTAGGAATGGAAGAATAAAAAAATTGTTACAAATCTCATCAGAAAGAGGAGTTGTGGTTCTCGATTCTTTGTCAGGTTTAGATTGTTTAAGGTTCAATGTTGAGACTTTGTAATCTCCAATATAAGTTGGGGTAAAATCTAAGGATCCCCAATCATCATATGAAATGCTACTAGTAGAAAGAGAATCATCCTTAGGTTTTGGATCTTTTGTTTCTTCAATAGACATAGATTATTACTTGATTCAATATTCAAACAACTATTCAATCTATCATCTGCCATAAGTGTGTACATCAAATTCTTGTAGATAAACTTGACTTTTTCAATGTAGCATTGAAGGAACACCATGCATAGAACATAACCATGGTCTACCCAAAAGAAGGTTATAATTAAAAGGTATAGGCATCACGTGAATGGGAGTGTCTATATAACTAGACATACCTTAATAGGTAATGTGATAATGCCCAATGTTTTCTTAGCAATATTGTCAAATCCACAAATAGGAATGAAATTAGGTTTAATAGTTGAAAAAACATATTTGCTCTCTTTCAACATGTCCATACTACAAACATTAAGTCTAGATCCATTATCAAATAAGGTGTTATGAATCAAATTACCGTTGATAAGGAAAACTATTATAAGGGTATCATATCAATCTTGGACATCTTTAGAAGGTAGATCATATTGAGTAAACACAATTTAAGGTGGGATAGAAGTAACATGCATGCATTGAAAAAAGGAATTGATATTGTCTTGATTAGGTGGTGGAGTTGGAAGAGTAGTTAAATCTTTTTTCAAGGCTTCATGATGTGTAGGAAATTTTTGAAGAAGTTCCCAAAGAGAAATCTTGTCAGGGGTATTACGAAGTTATTCTATTAAGTCATACTTATTTCCAAGATTTTGAGGAAGATGGGCTGGAGGAGGAAGTACAGATTGAGAAGGTAGGAGAGAAGTAGGAATAACCAGATCATGGTGAGAATTATTTCTTGTGCAATAGGTGTGAGCCACCACATGATAATCCTTAATAAACTCCAAAGGACTACTAGATTTTCCTTCCACAGTTATAATTGGATTATTTGGAGTTTGAAAAGAATTTTGTTCATTATGTCCTTTAAGCATAATCACAGGTGTAGTGAAATTTTGAGAAGAATATCATGGATAACCCTTAATAGTATTCATAAGCTTGTTAGGTGTTTGGAATGACTCCAGTTGAGTGCATCCTTTGATAGTTATCACAGATTTTTTGACTACCTGTATTGTCAAAAAATGGAAGCACTTCCATTCAGGACTAGTTTAGCCCTCCAAGTAAGTGGTTTGGGGTCATGTCAAATGCCTTGAATGGGTCTTTGACTTGGATCTGGATTTTTCCCCTGTCCTACCCTATTTTCCACTTATTTCCTACCTATTTCTAGCATCTTGCTCTGAGATTTTAAGGTTCTTGATCTCAGGTTCAAGGTCAACCTTCTGGGTCAAGGTTGACCTTGATCCCAACCTAGGTTAGGGTCAACCTCGACCCTGACCCAGGGTCCAAATTGCAAATTCCAAAGATTTTTGGATGTCGAGGTTTGGAAAGATTTATTTTTCTCGCTTCTGGGTCGGCTTTTTTGGGATTCAAAATGGTGACTCTCAAAAGATACTTAATTTAGGTCCACTCCTAGGGGTATGAGCCTAATGAGAATTTATTTCTCATATGTCAACCTCTCTAGAATTTTGTACCCTAGACTAGTATTTAAGGAAGCCTTTTCCTCTCATTTTGGCAAGGAAGAAAAGAAAAGAAAGAAAGGAGAGAGAAATAAAAGAAAGCAATCATCTATCTTTCAAGCATTTCAAGCATTTCAAGCATTTCAAGCACTCAAGTATTCAAGAATTCAAGATTTAATTCATCAAATAGATCCATTGGTAGCCATTGAAGGATTCAAGCTCTATGGAGCCCTCTTGTTGAAGATTTCTCCATCCATTTCCATTCAAGCTTCTTCCTATTCCAAGATCCATTCAAGATTGGTGTTGAAGATCTAAATGCAATTAATTTGAGACATCATACATCCTACAATTCTACATCCATTTGGAGCATCCATACTTATGGATTCAAGGATTCGAATCCTCCACAAGGGTTTCAACATAAGCAAGGTGAATTGTTCTATTTACTTTGTTTATTACTGTAATTTCAATTCTATTTCAAGGTTAATTCCAAAACTGGGGTTTGACCAAGGCAAACCCCTCATCCAAACAACACAACCATATTTCTTGCAGGTGTAGGTATGGAACAACAAATTACAGAGCAGATTTGGATACCCTTTTTAGCAAACTTTCAAGATCCGCAAACAGAATTTTTGTCGGAGCAGTGCAGGTCAAGGTCAACATAAAGGGGTCAATGTCGATGTGTATTTGGGTCAAGGTCGACCTGACTCAGAAAAGAAAAAGATTTATGGGTTTTCTCCGTCTCTGTGTTTCTGTTCTAGATTCGCTTGCAGAATTTCTAGAAACTCAATACAAACACCAAAAAATAGCAATTTCTAGATCTACTATATTTTGAGGTTAGTGTTTGTGTTTAATTCATTTCAATTAAGATGTTAATACTCTCTTCCAAAATGGAATGTAAGGTTTTCCTCTTTCTTCTTATTACTAATCGATTGATTCATTTATGCATTGACCATTTTTCTTGTGCTTAATCAATTTGGATCTTTCCTTATGGAATTTGGGATTAAGAAGAGAATCTTACCTTCCCTAATTCTTCTATATGTTAAGGATATCATTCACACCTTTTGGAATCAACATTTTATTTTCTTTACATGTTGGTGAACCCGCTTTTGACAACTCTTTCTTTTGTGGTGTTAGATTTGCATTTTATGTTAGATCTTTCATGCATATTAGATTGGCCTTCTTTTATGTGCTTGCATTTACATTTTAAAAATAAAACAAAAAAATCATATAAAACAAAAATACAAAAACATTTATTTGTTCATACCTTGTGTTTTCCTAATTTAGTTCATTTGCATTACATTGGTATATGAGCTTTACTACCTCTAGTCCTACTTATAATATCTTAGTTCGAAGAAGTCGCGGACTTATAGGTTCCTTTGATCCTGAATCTCCATTTCATTTCCTTAGGATCCTGGATGAAAATTTGATGACTCATGATTCCAATCCTACTATGGGGCATAACTCTTCTCACTCATCTCATGATGAGGATGATGCTTTAAGAGTTCCTTCTGAACAAGTCCAAAAAATTTCAACTGAACTTGATAAAATGGGAAATTGGCTTATTCAAGAAAACCATAATCAAGATTCTATTCAAGCTATAGAGGCTCTTAAGAAAGTTCTTCGGGATAGTGATCAAGATGTTAATCTCTTGCGTGGTATCACTCATCTTGTGCATTTAAATATTAAACCTTTATCTCAAGAAGCTCAAGTGATTCACTCCTCTTGTCACTAGTGTGGAACCTTCTTCCATTCCTTTACTTATCATTCCTACTTATACTCCTCCTTTAGTGACTACATCTATTCCATCTCTTCCTATGAGTGTTCCATCGGTGTCTCTACCTACCTCACAACCTTCTTATCATTGTGTTCCTTTTACCTATTCCAACCCTCTTCCAACTATGGTTCCAAGTGTTCCACTGGTTGTGTCCTATATTCCTGCTTCTTCCTACACTTTCCTTAGCATTTATATGCCTCCTATTTCTTCTAGTGATTCCATAATCATTAGTTTGGATCAAAATTTATCCTCTTTACCAAAAACTTGCATCCTTAACTCAATCCAAGTTTAGTATTCCTACATGTGACATGGGTAGTCCTTTATCCCTAGACATTATTTGTGCTCGTGTTCCTCAGCAAGCCAATATGCCTCATCTTGAGAATTAAAATGGTAAGGGAGACATTGTCACTCATGTTAAAACATTTTAAATCCTTTATAGTGACTATGCTCATGACCATAGGATTTTAGCCAAGTTGTTTTCTAGAACTTTTCGTGATAAGGCCTTGCAATGGTATTGTTCCTTGCCTCCTTATTCTATTGATTATTTTCCAAAACTTGCTAATGCCTTTATCCAAGATTTCCAAAATAACATTGGTCTGCAAGTCTCCTTAACTAATTTGATGCATTGTAAACAAAATCCTAAAGAAAAATTCACCAAATTTATTGGTAGATTTAAGCATTTGTATGCTCAAATTTCTTATCTTGTTCTTGATATTGATATTCAACGTATGTTTATTTCAAATTTACAAAAGGATATTAGAGATAAGATTCTACTTACTGAATTTACCTCTTTTCAATAACTTTGTGCAATGCTTCATCATTATCAATTACAAGTGAGTCAATTTGAGAACAACACTCCAATGGCTCCTGTTCCAGTTGATAAGAGTGATGCTGCTCCTAATCCCAACAAGTTTCAAAAACCTAACAACTATGTCAAGATAAATAAGCAAGTAAATATAGTTTCTGATCAAGTTGTTGTTGCATCCAACAATGCCACTTCCGCATCCACTGCTTTTCATCTGAATTATATGTTTACTCCTCTTGCTAAATCTTTACATTCTATTATGAGTAAATTGTTCAATGCTAATATGATTACTTTGCCTCCTATTCAACCTCTTTTACTACTATGATGGCATCCAAATCCTTTGATCCCAAAGCCTTTTGTCAATACCATCGTCATAATGGCCATGATACTGAGAAGTGTTATTCTCTAAAACATAAGGTTCAAGACTTAATTGATTCTAATGCTTTATCTATTGATAATTTTGATGGTAGTGGGAATAAATTTTTCTCTCCTCCTAATCAAAACCTCCAAATCTATACGAATCGTTTGCCTACACATGATACTAATACCATTATTCAGCCATCTTATGTGGATATTGTTTATGATTCAAAGATGGATGATCTCAATCATATTGTTAACCATGTGTAGCATGTTGTTTTGTCTCAATTTGTATCTCCACCCCAGCCTCAATCTCAACCTCAACTTCAAGTTCCACCTCAACCTAATCCTAAACCGAAACTGAAACCTAAACCTTGAAAACAACCTAAGAATAAAAGACCTAGGGAACTCTTGATCACCTTTGATGATTCTGAGACTATTAAAGCTCCTGATGGTCCCCTTTACATTTATGCTATGATTTCTAAGATACCTATGTGTGGTTATCTTGTTGATCCTACATGCTTAGTCAATGTCATTACTAAAGAAAATATTTATATGAAGAACTTACAACATTATTTTTATGATACATCTAATGTGTGGATCCAAACTTGTAATGGTTTTCTCTATCCATCATTTGGTTCTATTAACTTGTCTATTGACCTTTGTGGTAAAGTTGTGGACACTACCTTCATTGTTCTCCTACTTCTGATTAGTTTCAAGTTAAGCTTGGTTTGACTTCGTTGAATGCCATGCATTCAATTGCTTCTCCTACCCATAAGTGTATTAAATTCATTCATGATGAAGAAGTGAAGACAATTAATCATAGTTTATATCAACCTTCTAGGCCTAGGGATTGTGCTACCCTTGACTTCTTTTGGCATTCATTACCTAATCTATGTCCTTCCTGGCCTAATAACCTTTTTTGCTCATATCAAGCCTATAAGCATCACAAGATTTTTGAGTTAAGCATGCCTCAGATGGATCTTAACTATGGTCTTTTACCTACACCTTCCATACCTCCTTTATCCATTTCTTCTAGTTCTATTGATCAAGCTCATAGTGTTTTTTTTAAGCCTAATGAGAATCCTACTAATCCTCCTATAAAACCTATGAAGGAGCCGGTGGTTGTTCCTCCTAGTTCTCAACATATTTCAAACAAGACAAAATGTAACCTATCTGCCAATGAACATCGTAAGAAGCGTCGAGCTCAAGCTAATGCCTATGCCTCTGTTCTTCAAAGTTCTTTACCTTCTTTTGATCAGCCTATGTCAGATGTGTTGGAAGAAGTTAATGTTAATAATGATGTTAAGATGAATGATTATGATGATTCTATTCGTATCTTAGATTCTATTTCAATTAATCTTGATGAAGAAGATACTCTTGATGATCCTAATGATGCTAATGATGAATATGAGACTATTGACATTGATACTAATTTATCTAATATACTTTCAACACAATTGATAATTACACCGAGTATAGAACATCATGATTCTCAAGAGGATCCTTGTTTGGAACTGGCTATTATTCCTACTATGTTGGATATAGTCCCTCTTGCGAGTTTCCCACCTTCCCTAAATGATATACACCAAGATGGGGAGAGTAGGTGATACGCTTGATTGGATTGTCCTCCATGGTAGCTTTTTGTGTGTTTACTTGTTGTATTGTGTTTGTTAAATGTTTGTTAGAATATTTTATACAACCCTTGTTACTTTGTTGGTACAAGGTGATAAAGGAATCAAACATGTACTATTCCTCTATATGTATCTCTAATCTACTATATGTCATTTTCATGTTATGTTGTACCTGTGCTATTGTTCGTAAATGTTTTCCTTGTATAGTCCACTTGGATTTGCGACTTGGTAGTACTATTTCTTTTTGGTCTCCATGTCGTGGTCTGAAAAGACTCTTCTTCGTAACTCTTGTGTTTTCTTTCCTCCATTGTGATTGTAGTTCTACTTTCTTTGGGGAATGATGTCAATTCATTTGCAATAATATCATATATATATATATATATATATATATATATATATATATATATATATATATATATATATATATATATATATATATATATATATAATCTTATGATCATACTGACCCCATGGCAGGTAGATCCCTTCTGTGCTCTTTGTATGTTTATGTGGTATTTCCCTTGATTTATCTTCTCTTGGGGGCATCTCGTAGTGGAAACATAATCAATGGAATTATTTATGTTTCCGTTCAAGCTATTGCTCCTGTTAAAGTGTTAGCAATGACTTTAACGTGGGGTAGCACTCTGCTCACTTTTCCACACACACTTTCAAAATATTTTTCAAAACTTTTCTCCCTTTATGGATTAGAGACTAATCCTTAAAGCATGGATTTTTACCTTATAGGATCTCTTGTTCCCTCTAGTTTCAATTTTCAAAGTTTTGATCCCTTGAGGTCGGAGGTGTCCTTAAGACTAGATCTCTCTTGTTTTGGATTTTCTCTTTTGGAATAGAATATTCCTAAGGGTGAATCCTTGATGGGTTGACTAGTGAGTAGCCACATTCACTAGGCAGTTCAAATCCATCTTTCCAGTTGTGTTTTTTCCTTGTGTGATTCACAATGGGACATAAGTTCTCATTAGGCGAGGTAATCACACCCTCTTCTCTCTTTTTTCTAGTGATGTATCTCTTATTGTAATCTTAGGGTTGACAAAGACTTGAATTCCTGGGGGCTTCAGGACTGCTTTGTCCCTTTGATTTCAATAAGATTTTATTTTTCTTCGTAATCTCATTTACCAAGAGTTTACATCAAGTCCATACTTTTGCTAAAGTGGGGGCTAAATGTATCGTCAGAAAATGGAAGCACTTCCATTTAGGATTGGTTTAGCCCTCCAAGTAAGTGGTTTGGGGTCATGTCAAATGTCTTGAATGGGTCTTTGATTTGGATCTGGCTTTTTCCCCTATCTTGCCCTATTTTCCACTTCTTTCCTACCTATTTATGGCATCTTTCTCTGAGATTTTGAGGTTCTTGATCTCAGGGTCAAGGTTGACCTCGACCCTGACCTGTGGTCCAAATTTCAAATTTTGAATATTTCTAGATGTCGGGGTTTGGAAATATTTCTTTTTCTCACTTTTGGGTCGACTGTTTTGGGCTTCGAAATGGTGACTCTCAAAAGATATTTAATTTAGGTCCACTCCTATGGGTATGAGACTAATGTGAATTTATATCTCATATGTTGGCCTCTCTAGAAGTTTGTGCCCTAGACTAGTATAGAAGGAAGCCTTTTCCTCTCATTTTGGCAAGGAAGAAAAGAAAATAAAGCAAGGAGAGAGAAAGAAAAGGAAGAATCATCTATCTTTCAATCATTTCAAGAATTCAAGCACTCAAGTATTCAAGCATTCAAGATTCAATTCATCAAGGAGATCTAATGGTAGCCATTGAAGGATTCAAGCTCTATGGAGCCCTCTTGTTGAAGATTTCTCCATCCATTTCCATTCAAGATTCTTCCTATTCCAAGATCCATTCAAGATTGGTGTTGAAGATCTAAATGTAATTGATTTGAGACATCCTACATCTTACATCTTACAATTCTACATCCATTTGGAGCATCCATACTTGTGGATTAAATGATTTGAATCCTCCACAGGAGTTTCAACATAAGTAAGGTGAATTGTTCTATTTACTTTGTTTATTACTACAATTTCAATTCTATTTCAAGGTTAATTCCAAAATCAAGGTTTGAGCAAGGCAAATCCCTCATCCAAACAACAAAACCATTTTTCTTACAAGTACAGGTACGGAACAGCAAATTACAGAGCAGATTTGGATACCCTTTTCAACAAACTTTCGAGATTCACGAACAGAATTTTTGTCAGAACAGTGCAGGTCAAGGTCAACATAAAGGGGTCAAGGTCAACCTATATTTTAGTCAAGGTCGACTTGACTTAGAAAAGAAAACTATTTTTGGGTTTTCTTCATCTGTGTGTTTCTATTACATATCTAGTTGTAGAATTTCCAGAAACTCAATACATACACCAGAAAATAGTAATTTCCAGATCTGCTATATTTTGAGGTTAGTATTTGTCTTCAATTCATTTCAATTAAGATTTTAATAATCTCTTCCAAAATAGAATGTAAGGTTTTCCTCTTTCTTCT